>CATIWJ010288532.1:0-11484 GCA_949640765.1 Croton laevigatus
TATTGGTATTGGTGAAAAAGTAAGTATTGTAAAGGGTTGATAATTGTTTATTATTATTTTGTATTGGTATTAGTAAAAAGTAGGGTTGTATTGGTATTTGTGTTTTTAGGGTGTAAAGAAATGAAAAAATTGGAGGTAGTAATAGATATCTTTTTTTACGGAAAAAAAATTTCTTTAATTTTTTAGAATTTAATCAATAATTCATGTTGGCTTATTGTAGTTTTAATAGAATGGTAAACTTAATTGAAAAATTAATAATTAATTTTACAAAAATCACGATAAATGACTAATTAATGTGGAAAATTTTTAAACAAGTGCAAGTGAGGGTGGGTCGTTATTCGCTAAGAGTATCTCTAATGCAATAGTATATTACTTCTATTTGATGACTACGTCAGAAAAATGTAAATAATTTTTAAAAGAGCATCTCCAATGCTAATGTCTATTTGGCCGTCTAACTGACATGTCAATAAAAAATGTCAAGTAGGCATTTAATTTCTAGAATGTCTGTTAGATATTGTCCATGTTAAAGTTGTTATATGATTGGTTATCAACTAGATATTGTCCATGTTAAAATTGTTATATGATTGGTTATTCATTCAATTGTAGAACCTAGAAAGAGAAGAAAATAGAAAATAGAATATGTTACATTGGAGATATTTTTTAAAATGAACATCTAAAAATAAACAGTTAGCCACGTAATCGTTTACACTTTTTATTTCAATTGACACATTAGCTACAATTTATATTAGCATTAGCTATAATTCATATTAACATTAGAGATGCTCAATAGTCTTCTTTTATTTTTCAAAGCAAATTAAAGCCATGAAATTATTGCATTGCTATTGACATGTCTTAGAAACTTTTTTTTTTTTTTTTTGACAATGACATGAATCCAGTTGGACTAATTTATTAGGATGATAACAAGTAAAAAATGATTAATTAGGAAAAAAAATTAAATATAAATTTTTTTTTTCATAATTAATTGTGTTAATTTTTATTTCACCTAATTAGTTTTGTTTACTTATCATCATTCTACTAGATTAGTTCACGAATGATGTGGTAAGCCAAGTCTACCTAAGAATTTCTTTAGAATCTGACACGCATAACTAGTGAAAATGAAAATACTGCTTTCAAAGAAAATGAAAATACCCAAAATATACAAATTTAAAAATCTATGTTTAAGATTTAGCTCGTTTAAATATGGCATTTCCGATAAGAGCAGAGAAGATGAGAAGAAAACAAACAAAATATTAATTAATCCTAAACATAAACGAACTCAAGGGCAGCTTTGATTAATTAATCTAATTTGGAAAAATGATGGGATCAACACAAACGAACTCAAGGGGAGCTTTGATTTTCCTTTCTATGTCCCATGCAGAAACGTAAGTTAATTATTACACACTTTCGTATTATGGGGAGACAATTGAGTAAGAAATTTGATTTGCTATTAAAAAAAAAAATCATCCTGTACATCAAACTAGGGTCCGAATTTGAATAAGGTAAAATTAGATTGCTTTAAGGGATTACACTTTGATAGATATTTCTATTTTCATTTGGGAGAACTTAATAAATATTATTATTTTTTTCATTCAAAAAAAAATAAATATTTTTTTTTTTGCAACCAAAAAAAATAAATAAATAAATATTACTTTTTATAATTTTATTATAACAAAATGCTAATAAGTTTGAAATATTATCTAAATATCATTTTATTTTTTATTTATCAATATAATATATAAAAACATACATAATTACATTAAATACACGTATTTTTAAGTATTTTCTGTTCATGATATTGATAAATATATATATTTAATTATATATAATAAGTAAATATGTATATTTACTGTTACTAAAAGTGACATTATTTAATATTTTTTTTAAAAATGACATTATATTTTAAAATATGAATCATTTACTAAAAATAAGATTCAAAATTTGTTATTTATTCTTTTAATTTCTTTTAGTTAAAACCATGATAAAAACTTGTTAATCTCTTTTAGTTACCGTGACAAAAACTTGTATGTTGCTTCGATTTTCCTTGCTATATTTTCAAATAACCAATAAATTGTTTGTACTATGTTTCAAAATTAACAATCGGTGAAATTTGACTTTATGTTATAAATTAAATATAATTACAAGTTTAACGATCCAAATTATTTTGTACCTAATTTACATGCTGCAGTCAAATTGCACACATAGAGATTCACTTTTGTTTTCCGAATAAAATCCATAGAGTTAAACTTAATCATGCTCACAACTGGTCGCCCATTAGAAAATAAAGTGCTCCCAGCAAGTATTTTCTTAATTCACAAGAATTAAGCTCTCGACCTCTAACGACTCACTATTTTTTATCTCAAAATTTAGTGGAGGAGCTCTATTGAGTTTTTGGAAAGAAAACCCCAAAAAACTTGAATTTGAGATTGAGAGTGAGACTACGCTAATTTCCCTAATTATAACACTCTTTTAACATAAAACGTAAACGGTAAAGATAAAGATCGAGAACATAATTGGTACTTCTAGTATGCCTTTTTTTTAAAGTATATTACTCATTTTCCCTACTCTTTTACTCCTAGACATATGGCAAGAAGAAACTGATTATGCAAATATATCCACTCTTTCCTAATCCATTTCACCAATCAATGGAACTTATTCTTCCATATCTAAATTATTCCACGACAGCAGCACTTCTTATCCCCCTATTTATAATTGCATGCTGCCATGTACTCCGGAAGTTTATACTAATTTCCAATAAAACTCAACCACCCAAAGCCGCCGGTGCGTGGCCCATAATTGGCCACCTTCCACTACTTTCAAGTTCCAAGCTTCTCCACATAACATTGGGGAACTTAGCTGATAAACACGGTCCAATCTTCACCATCCAAATAGGTATACACCAAGCAGTGATTATTAGCTCTAGTGAAGTAGCTAAAGAATTGTACACCACACACGATATAGCCGTGGTAGAACGCCCCAACTACGCTGCAACAAAGTACTTGGCCTATGATTGTGTCATGTTTGGTTTTGCACCTTCTGGGCATTACTGGCGCGAAATTCGTAAAATAATATCCTTAAAACTGCTCTCTAATCGCCAGGTTGAGTTGCATAAAAACATTACAGTGTTTGAAGTGAAGACATTTCTAAAAGAGCTGTATGAATTTCGGAAGGTAATGTTGTAGTTGCATTGAATCAATGGTTCTGGAATCCAAGTCTTAATGTAATATTAAGAATGGTTGTACGGAAAAGATATTCTACTGGTGGTGAGGCTAAGCAGTTTCAGAACACAGAGCAGTTTCAGAACACAGTTAGGGAATTTTTTCATTTCATGGGGACTTTTGTTTTAAGAGATGCAATCCCTTTTCTTGGTTGGCTTGATGGGGGTGGACATGAGAATGCTATGAAAAAAACTGCTAAAGAAATGGATTCTTTTTTTAGTGAATTGTTAGAGGAGCATCAAAAGAAGGGAGACTCTAAAGAGCAAGACTTCATGGATGCAATGCTTAGAGTACTTCAAGACAAAGAATTCCCAGGTTATGATTCAGATGTGGTCAACAAATCTGCATGCTCGGTGAGTATATGCATATACTTGTTCATCTTTTTTGTTTTTGGATATAATCCTGAGGTGTCTGAGCCCATGTCCATTTTATGGTTCATGGTTAAATAGCTAATCCCCATTCGATGCAAAGAGCTCACCAAAGTGGATATATCCCTTCGCAAGGGGTGGGGATCGAACACCACACCTCGTGGTTGTCTTTTTTGTTTTTTAACGGCAAAATTGATCTAAAAATTTTTAATTTCATGAACAGAATATAGTTGAGGAGGAAGTGACACCTCTACAGTAACTTTGACATTGGCAATTTCACTGTTTGTTGAACAACAAGCATGTAGAGTATCCAGATTATTCAAGAGAGTGGCCTACAAGGCCATTATGAAGTTCTCCAACATCATCATTGTGTTTTTAATCATCATTATTAGGTCCCCATTATTGTAAAAAATGTTGATTGCTTTTTCTGTAAATATATTCTGCTGTGTTTATTGTTTAGCATTAGAGTAGGCAGCAGAATGTAGAGAGAGATGCAGAGAGAGTTGTGAGGTGTGGGTGAGTTTTCTTGTAGAGAGAAAATTGTGAGAGAGGGTTGTTTTTTGTTGTTGAGTGAGCTTGGCTCCTCCTGTAATTCTATTTGTGATTAATAGAAGAATTTTCAACCCTAACAAAGCAGGCGTTGAGGAAAGCACAACAAGAGTTAGACATTTAGTTGGAAGAAAAAGGCAAGTGAATGAATCAGATATTAGCAAGCTAATCTATGTTCAAGCCATAGTCAAAGAAACATTACGGTTATTTCCACCTGCCCCACTATTAGCACCAAGATTAGTTAGAGAAGACTGTATTGTAGGTGGTTACTATCTTTAAAAAGGGAATTGATTAATAACAAATATTTGGAAGATCCAATGATCCAAGGATTTGGCCTGATCCAGAGGAGTTTAAACCGGAGAGGTTTCTTACTAGTCATAAGAATATTGATATTAAGGGTCAGAATTTTCAGTTAATCCCATTTGGAAGTAGGAGAAGAGCTTGCCCTGGAATAGCTATTGGCTTGCAAATCACTCAATTAGCATTGGCTAGTTTTCTACATGCTTTTGATATTCAAAATCCTACAACCTCACCTATTGATATGAACGGAAGCAATGGATTGACAAATATTAGAGCCACCCTACTTAATTTGTTTTGTCGCCTCGCCTGCCTCCGGAGCTTTATTAGTAGCTGCATGTACTTGCCAATAATAGAATAATTTAGGGCGTATAATAGATGGAAAACTTGATAACCCATGGCCTATCAGCGCTATTGACTACAAAATGTACTCATATTAAGATTTTGTTAATACAATTACATATCTTTGCCAAAAAACAAAAAAAAAGGAATAATTTATGTACCCTTATAATCAGAGAAATGGATTGTATAGGAAAGATGAAATAAGTTATTTCCAGCTGCATACGTTTCCGTCCAACTGTGCTTGTTGGTGTCGAATCAGAGTGCTAGCGTCCTGAACTCATTGATGTCTAAGCGTCACTGGAGTGGTAAGAATATCAGGTTTGTTGGTTCTTAAATTTTGATGAAAAAGGTCAAAAAAATATTTTTATGAAAAATAAAATAAATATGTTAAAAAATTTTAACATAAAAATTTTGAAAAATAGACAAAAATGATTCAAGTGCCTAACGAAATTATAAAAAAAATATATGCACAATTAGCTTATTTTTATTTTTGTTTGTGATAGTGGTATTCAAATTTTTTTTTTTTTTCTAAATAACTTAGAAGATGTTAAGAATTATGAAAAAAAAAAGTCGAACCTGCTATAAAAAGACACAAACATCTTTTTCCAACCACATCTTTGGCTGCTTCCTTCTACCATTTGAACCTGCTATAAATAACAAATAATTGATAGGAAAAAAATGCGATTTTATTTCTAAATATATTTTACATAATAGCATGTTTTTATGCTTGTATTTCAGAAACATTATATACTTACAATTTTATCCTTTTGTGCCGTTTTTGTTACTGAAAATGCAAATGATTACAAAAATTAACAAATTATATTTCATATAAATTTTTTTTACTTGATTATAAATATATTATTAGTTTTGACTAAAATAACACATATTTGCTAAAAAGCTAAATAATCGTTTGATCAACCGATTGATTTTTTAGCTTTTCTGGTAAATAGGTATTCTTCACTTAAAATTAAAGTCATATTTGCAATTAGGAGACATTGACTTATTAATTTTTATAATCGTTTCTAGTGAGACTCAACAAAAAAATTAATAAAATGACCAAATAATATAATTTTTCTAAAATACGAGGACAAAACAAATTATTATATAAATATACTGACAAATTATTTTAATTTCTAAAAAGGGAAATAAAATCACATTTTTTCCTAATTAGTAAATAAAAAAAAATGACAATCTTCTCATATTTTCTAAGATCTATATAAAATACAATGATTCTTTTACAAATATTTTTTTAAATGCATATTAAAAACATTTTTTTAAAACACCTAATTTTAAATTAAAAATTAAAAATATTGAGTCAAAACAAAAAAACTTAGGGAGAGGACAGTATTTAGCGTTTAAATTTTAGTACTATAACTAACTAAGGTACTATCATCCAAAAAAAAAAAAACTAAGGGACTAAAGAATCATTAATACAAAATTAGGAACTAAATAGTAATTAGATAGTTATGAAAAAAGATAATGAAAAAATTATTATTTTGTCTATTTTAACATGTTACATTATTTTGTCCAGTATTTTAAATATTGGGCAATTATATTCATGTAGTTTAGACAAATGTATCATTTTATTCAAAACCCATTTATCATTATAGTATTATAATAACCAAAGTATCCTTATTGTTATTTAAAATAAAAAAAATTTAAAAAGAAAATAAAAATCAGGACAAAACATGGATAAACATCCACGATTATCCGATGCTCCTACACCCAAATCCATCGCAACAAACTTTAAACGAATGTTCCACAAAAGAGGAACAAATTGATCTTACCAAGCAAGAACGAAAACTAGATTGTAGAACTGATGAGCTCCTCCATTTGAAAACGAAAACTCCGTTGGATTTGCAATGAAGGGGTGGAGAGAAAAAAGAGCCTTACGTTTGTCTTCTGTTGTGCTGTGGCTTCTCGTCACTGACCATTGAACTTCAATGGCCAAAATGTGATTGGTTTAGGTTTTTATAAAGGTTCATTAATTTCTAGGTATTTCGAGTATTTTGGACAATTACGATGGAAAATATATCAGAAGTACAAATTATAGAGACATATAATAACCTAATACATGTAGTTGGGAGGCAGCAGAGGTGGTAAGAAGTTTGCTCTCGAGTTCTAAAAGACTGAGTTCGAATCTCCCTATCTCTATCCTCATCCGGACACGTGAGTTTATATTCATATTAAAAAATAATAATAGCCTAAGAGCATCTTAAATGCAATATGAAAATACTCTTATGAACATAATATATCAGCAAAATAAAAAGGAAAATTAAAAATTGCTCACCAATGCAATTGTCTATTTAAGATATGAGGCTGATATGGCTTTAAAATAAATACACAGTGTGAGGTAGTGCTTCTATTTCTACAAATAAAAGTCATGTTAGACATGCTAACTCAGTCATTTTTAGCACATTCCTAGGCGGTAATATATTTTCGCTCTCTTTATTTTATTATTTTTCCTTCTTCTCCAAATCGTCCCTGTAACTCATTTCTTCCTGTATAAAAAACTCATTTCTTCTTCTTTATTGCTCTAACGATCCTTTCAATTTTAATTTCTAATTCCAAAGGTACTCTCCTTTAAATTTCTTCTTTTGATGCGCAAAATCACGGAATATTAGCAAAGAGCCAAGATTAAAAAGAGACAACCTGATGAGGAAAAGTAAGTCGCAATGGTGAAAGTCTCCAAATCCATTTTGCATTGGAAAAAGAGAGGTGAGTCGATCATTCTTCATTTTCTCCTCACAGGGAGCATAGTGCATCACATCGCTTACTCCCTCGCCATTACTCATTTAATTCTTTTTTTTTTTAACATACTCAATTAATTAATGGCCTCATTGGTTTGAACTCCAATTTGCAAATTATGAATTGCCACTCACAGTGAGTAATTCAAGTTAAATTTGTTGAAAGGCTCGTATGATAAAAAAATTGTTTTAGAAAAAGACGAATCAGTGGACTATGTTGCAGATTTAAATTCAATATCAATTTTAGTTTGTATGAATGAAATTTACATTTGTATAAAGAAATAGATTATATCTCAATTTTTGTAATTCTTTTTAGTTAATGAAATATATTTCTTAAAAAAAGAAACCGAGCCTCTTAAAAAATAGAGTAATACATTTGTCATTGTATAATTTAAAAATCACTTTCACAATCACAGGTGGAGATTCAAGAACAGTTAGAAATTCAGCCGCATTATGACCAAGAGTAGCCAATATACAACTACACAAGAAGCACAACGATTCACCTCGATACACATCCAGATGCCTAACTTCCCAACACCCGCAAAGAATATATGAATATTTGCAACCAGATTTAACACCGAAATGAGAACCTGTGCATGCCAAGAAAGCGTATTGAAGATGTAACCAATATAATTCTCATACAAAAACATGCAAGCTAGTCACCATCTGGATCTGGGTTATAAATGAATCCAATAAATTACCTATAAGGTTCTTTCACTTGCAATTATTATATTTATATTTATGCCATGAGATCAACTTAGATTTTTTTTTTTTTTTAAATAAATAGCCATCAAATTTCCCTTTTGCAAGATGTAATTGGGATTTTTATACTCAAAATATATTAGGATCAAGTTTGCTAGACTTTAAAATAAAAAATTCATTGTATAATAGAATTGTTTATATATATAATATTATTCAAATATAAAATGTAAGTAGTTATTTTAAAAAAATCAAAAATTGAATTTCCTTTTTTTTTTTTCCTTCTCAAAATATTCTTGATATAAGAGTTATATAACTGTAGAGCGGTATGAGGGTAGTCGGGTTGCCTGGTGGGCGAGATTCCTGAGTCATCGCTCTTGGACTCTAAGTTGGACTAGCTTTAGATTGTAGGCTTCGGACTTAGAGACGAACCCATTTTAGTTAAACATGGGCATTAGGCCCTTCTGTTTTAAAATTGGAAAATGTAAAGGACTACCACATTTTCAAAGTTTTAAAAAGTAAATGGCTTATAATTTCATAAATAGAGTAAATAGTTTATTTTTAGGTAATCTCACTAGTTTACTTTTTTCCTTAATACATTCTCTCGCTAACTTATGTTAACGACAGTTTTGTCGATTTGTGTGATAGCCATAACTCACGGAAACAACCTAGATCCGTGATTAGCTTCACGTTATCTTCAAGATCCGCCTCTCTTCTTCTTCTTCTTCCCATTGTTTTGTGGGTTGATTTTTTATTTTTTTGGATGGTGTTGTTATTTATGGAGGAGAGAAACAGTCATGGTGTTTTTAATTATGGAGGAGTATGGTGGCTAAGGTTTGGTTAGGGAAGAAAAAGAGCTGTATATACCAATATATGGGGTAAATATGGGTATATATGGTATATTTATATTGATCTTTGGAGGAGAGAGTTTTGCTAGTGGCGGATAGGGTTTGGGGAAGAATAGGAGATGTGTTGGTATATATGAATTATATATACCGGTATATGGGGTACATATAATGATCTTTGGAGGAAAGAGAATCGCTAACGGTGGCTAGAGTTTTGGGGAAGAAGAAGAGAAGATGTATTGGTATATACGACTTGTATACCTATATATAAGTCATATATACTGGTATATGTATAATATATCATCATCTTCGTCCCCAAAACCTTTTTTTTTTCCTCTCTATTTGGGCTTATATACTGGTTTATATAAGGTATATATATGGTATATACCAGTAAGCACAATCCAAAACTCAAGAAGAAGAAGAAAAAGAATAACCAAGTTTCTTCTATTTTCACTTTAACGGAAAGCATTTCTGAAGTTTTGCTATTCTTTCATTTTCATATAGGTTAATCAGCGTGTGCATAGTTTAATAAGGGTATTACTGGATTTTATTTTTGAAATATGATATTTCCTTAATATAATAAAGTTTATGCCATTTACTAATAGTGAAACGCCTAATTATGCTATACGCCTCACGAGCACTTAAAATTTTCTTTTGTATCAATGGAATTATTCAAAATTCAAAAGAGGAAGGAAAGAAATTTAAGTGTGTGTATATATATATATATATATATATATATATTTTAATTGGCAAAAATTGTTTAATAATTAGAAATTAAAAATAGGAGATTACAAAATAATCAACCTATTATAGTTACCTATCTATTATACTTGTTGCAACTCTTGACAAAAGGAGAAGGAAAAAAGAAGAAAAAAGAAAAAAGACAAATAATAAGAAAGTAAACAATAAACATAGCGAAGATAACAATGTGAGAAATCGAGGTTCTATTAGAAAGTAATCAAGTGCCCAAAATAATAAAGCAAAATAAGGAGCTTGAGATAGTAAGCTTTTTATATTATTTTGTAATTACTAGCAATACTTTATTGTATTGGCTGAAACAATAAATAAGTTTTTCTCATGATTATATAACTAATACACTATTAGATAATATAGATAATATGAAAATAATGTATTTCTCTCAAAAAAAAAAATTGTATAAGATAAAAAAAAAATTTAAGGAAACTACAAAGTTATATTGTAATTTGTATAACTTCTATATCCTTATCATTTAATAGTTTTTCGTTTACTTGAGTTGAATTTAACATGTTAAGTTCTTTGTTTTTTTTTTTATAAAAAAATTATGATTAATAAACATATTTCAATATTAATTTAACACGGTGATTCAAAGATATTTGATAAGATTGAAATTGATTTGAATGATTGAAGCCCTAAAATTTTTTTGAAGACATGATTAACTTGATTAAGGTTTCGATAAAAAATGTTTATATATTGCTTAACTCAGCTCAATAAGTACTTATTTAGAAAATATATTCACCATAAAAAAAATAATAATAAATGTGATTTGATTATTAAAAAGAAAAGAACTATGAAAGAAAGCTTTTTTTTTTTTTAAAAAATTCAATTCAAAGCACATACTATTTCTGTATTTTTTATTTCTTTACATTTTTTATTTCACCAATACCAACAAAATTATTTTTTTATTAGTACCAAGACATGAATAATAATAAACAATTACAAACTCTTTAAAAAATTTATTTTTTTATCAATATCAATAAAATAATAATAATAATAAATAATTATAAAATTTATCATAAATAAAAATATAAAAAATTTAAAAATACACTAAAAATAAAAATATAAAAAAAAAACGGTAGCAGCGTATAAAAACAGTGAAAGAAGCCATTTGTGAGGAAAAAAAAAGAAACATGTTACATGTATTGGCAAAAAAAAAAACATGTTACATGTGTAGTTTAGTCGTGGAAGATGATGCAAGATTCTAGCATCCAACTTGTTTAGTGGAAGAGATTATTATAATATATTCTTTCTGCACCAAATATAATCTTCCAGTAAACATAGAGGAAAATCATGTGCCTCACGTGTTGCTTTATTATGACATTGACTTATATCAGAGTTATCTAAGCAGAAAGAATAGAGGAAAATCATGTACCTCACGTGTTGCCTCACTTGTTGACATTGCCTCATGTGCCTCACGTTTTGCTTTATTATGACATTGCTTTATTGTATAAAAGACAAACTGAGTTTACATATTTTATAATAAAAATAATTATATTTTTATCCCTTAATAGCGATGGAGCCAAGAGGCCATTGGCCACACTGGATTTAAAATTGTATTTACATAGTTCACAAGAAATAATGCAAGTTTGTTTGTGTTCTGGTGGTTTAGCAAGTTGGACTTTTAATACCTGAGAAGGTGTTGAGTTTGATCCGCAATCATATCAAA
>CATIWJ010288555.1:0-14814 GCA_949640765.1 Croton laevigatus
TAAATATTAAAAATTTATATGTAAAATAATTATTTGTATGTAAATAAAAATATTATTAAAAAATTAAGATAACATATTTGTAAATATATTATAATAAATTTATTTTATTTGTAATAGATAGATAATTAAGATAATTAAAATGATATATAGTAAGTAAAAGTATTAATATTTTATTATTTGAAGATTGAAATTTAGAGAAGGGTTGGAGTTGAGATAAAATAGAGATGGTATCTTTTAGGAATATTCTATTTTCAGTCTCTATTTTAGAGAATTATTTGACGATGGGTTGGAAATGGCCTAAGAACATCATTCGTTTTCTTTTTTTTAATTATAGATGAATTTGAGAACTAAATAGTGCTTATAATTTTTTTGTTATTTCAAACGATTACCAGTAATTAGATTATAGGAGCGAAAAAGCTGAATATGTAGTGCTTGTAAATGTCAGGAATTTTTTTTGATTTGTTTGCTTTAGGCGATGGTGACGGTTTGGTTTATATTTCAAACTCAAGTCTATAATTTTTCTAATAGTCAAAGTGGGTATTCCAAATCTTATGTCGAATTCATAAAAATGAGGTTTCTTATGGAATTTGTCTTATGAGATAATATCTTTCTTGTTGACAGCTTGATGTCATTGGCATTGATGAAGCTCAATTTTTTGAAGATCTTTATGATTTCTGCTGTAAGGCTGCTGATCATGATAGGAAAACTATAATTATAGCAGGCCTTGATGGTGATTACTTGAGGTACTGCTCAATTCATGAATAGTAATTTTGGTACTGTTGTTGTTCAAGTATGCTCAATAGAATTCTTTAGATTATGGATATATTGCATTTTTCAGTCGTTTGTTTTTTTTTTTGGACATTTCAAACGTACCTGCTGTTATTTACCTGTATTTTTTCTTCGTCTGATTTATATAGCCAGTGCTTCTACTGATTGGAATACAAATTTGATTGGCAGGAGGACATTTGGTTCTGTGCTTGACATAATTCCTCTCGCTGATACTGTAACAAAATTGACTGCAAGATGTGAACTTTGCGGTAAAAAGGCTTTCTTTACCTTAAGAAAGACTGCAGAGACCCAAACAGAACTGATTGGTGGTTCAGATGTTTATATGCCAGTTTGCCGGCAACACTATGTCAATGGACAAGTAGTTAAAGAAGCTGCAAGAAATGTATTGGAATCACCATGTAAAGTTCAGTCCAACTCCCATTCTGAGATAACTGCAGCTGTTTAGTTGGTTAAATATCTCAGTTCCTAAATAGCTAATATATCATACATTCTGGTTCTTTCTTTCTTTCATCTACAGTTTTATGCCCTATTAAAACTGCAACTACTGGTTTGTATGGGATGGTCTATGCTTCAATGACACTCTTCAGTTTATGTATAATACAAATATTATAGAATTATCTTTCTGGTAAAGGTGGTGTTAATTTTTCAGTGATTTCATTTCTTTTTTTTCTCTAAATTTTTGTTACAATCAGAACCTTTTCAAAGGTTTTGTGGCCAAAGTATGATGGTTTCTCAGTCTATTGTCAATTGGAAAGGTTGTTTAGTTAAATTGCTCAGTTCCTTTGCTTAGTTACTGTTAATTGGGAGGTTTCTTCTGATTTCATCGTCTCTGTTTTTAAAATTTTTCATTTTGATTCAAGAACTTATTGATAAATTAGATTTGATTTAAAAATATAATTTGTTTATATTATATTTCTTATCTTTTAATTTGTAGTTTCTTTCGCAGTGAAAGAAAAATTTGAATCATTTTTTTGTAAAGCAAATATTATAAAATGATAGAAGTTAAAAATGAAAATAATATTATATCACTTACCCCTCGTAACTTATACAAATTTTCTTTAGGTCCCTATATTTATAAAAATATACAAGTAGATACCTGTATAGAGTATAGACTGTAGTTTGTAAAATTAAACTTTGAAAGTTTTTGAAATTAGTAAATTATGAAAAGACAATAATACTCTTGGTTTCTTACAGTTAATTAATGTTAGAAAAAAAATAATTTTAGATTTTTAAGGTTTGATCTAATTTGTTATTAGGTTCTTATATTTTGGTTATTATACTATTAGGCTTAGTGTTCTAACTAATACACTATCAATTTTCGGGAAAAAAAATATTACTAATACACTATCAGATCTCATACTTTTGCTAAAAGATAAATAAAAACCAATGATTGAAGGGCTATAGCCCACGACAATCGAAATCTAGTGTTTGGAAGAGGATGAAGTTGAGAGGAAAAAGGGGATTTAAGGATTTAAAATTGTTATAGTATAATAGAATTTTTACTTGGTTAAAAAAAAAAAAGCACCACTAATTACATTTTTATAGTTATGTTGATTATTGACCCAAAATAAGTTTCAATGCAAAATTGATTACTTTGATATCTATTAACAAAAAATGAAAGGACTAAAAAGTTAATTAATTCAAATTAGTATATTCTCCATATTTTGCAAAAAATTTCCGAAATTGAAACAAATTAGGTTAGAGCAATCTAATGATGCCACGTGTACCCATAGGGTTAGATAAACTTGCGCACAGCTAAAAACAGATCTGGTTTTTGCTTTTACATAAACGGTGGGCATTTCAGTCGCTACGACTCCTTTCCCGTCGTTTTGGGTTTTGGTTTTTGCTGATCTTCTTCACGGTGGTGGAAGAGTAATTCCGTCGTCGTTTTACTTGTAATTTTCTCTTCTCTCCTCCCTCGTCCTTGGTACTTCCAGTTCCATGTTTTCGCATATTCTCCGTCGTCGTTTTACTGATAATTTTTTTTTTTTTCTCCTGCTTGTTATTTAATTCTTTACCTTTCTCCGTTTTCGCGCTGTATGAAAATAGAGGGAGAATTGTTTCTTTGTTTCTAGTTAAAGCTTTGAATTCTTTTGCCCTAATCTCCTACCGATAGGGATTTCTAGGGTTAAAATCCATTTGTGGGTTCACTATTGATTTTGGCAATGTAAATGGGTTCTAGTCCTTAATTATTGTTCTTCCCTACAGATTTTTGGTGATTACTAGAGTTGCGAAAAGCAAATGTTGAAATAAGGAAGTGAAGTTTGGATTTTTTTTAAAAGTGACATGCAAAAATTTTAACCCTTCTGAATTGGAACTTTAACATACTTTGTGTTTATTTGTTCAGTTCCTTTCTGAATAATTGCATTTGAAACGGTGTTCGTTAGAATTTAAAATTTACTTGCTTTATGGAGCTAACATTGTGCTATTCCTGTTTTTGTTGGCAGTTTTCTTATTTGTATGATTAGCCATGGATGCAAATCCCGGACCAATTGATGGTTCTGTACTGTATGATCAAGACAAACATGTTTCTGCTGCTGTATGGGATGGCCAGGTGACATACATTCTCACAACTCCTCCTATCTATATATTAGACCACTGAGATTTATATCTACTGATTTATCCTAACGATGGTGACAAAACGGTTGTGAGATCAAGTCTCACTGTCAGCAAAAGATAAATAGTTTAATATTCTGTTTTTAACGCATGAACCTAGTGTTTAGGAGTGTACATAATGGAAAATTGATATTTATGAGTAAAGCTTCTTGATTTTTGTTTGTAACAAGAGTTTCAAAAAAAATATTTACAGGAACGTGGTGCGCTAAGATGTCATGAGCACACCTCCAAGTTGGGTGAATGGAAGTTAACTAGAAAACAGATGGAGTTGGTAGAGAAAGCTGGATTTGGGTACTTGAGGAAGATTCCTGCTATTAGTTTAGATAATCCTCTCATCTCTGCTCTAGTTGAGAGATGGCGAAGGGAAACAAATACATTTCACTTTATTGTTGGTGAAATGACAGTTACTCTTCAAGATGTTGCATTATTATTAGGATTGGCAATTGATGGGAAGCCTGTCATTGGAATAACACATACAACTTGCAGCTCCATTTGTGAAAGGCTTCTAGGAAAATCACCTGATTCCAACTATGCAAGTGGTGGAATGGTGAAGCTAAGTTGGTTGAAGGAGTTCTTTTCTCAATGTCCTGAAGATGCTTCGACTGAGGAGGTTGAGCACAGCACACGTGCTTATCTTCTGTACCTTGTTGGAAGTACAATATTCTCCACAACAACTGGGAATAAGGTTCCTGTTATGTACCTTCCATTGTTTGAAAATTTTGAAGAAGCTGGAAACTATGCCTGGGGGGCAGCTGCATTGGCTTTCTTGTATAGAGCTCTTGGCAATGCATGTGTTAAATCTCAAAGTACCATCTGTGGCTGCTTAACCCTGCTACAGGTTACATACACTTTTTTTATTTCATGACCTGGAAATTGTCATAGCCTTTAATTTTCAAAATTAATGGAATAGAATGAATGAAATCAAATTAATTCTGAGGCTGCTTCTAATCTTATAATTTGACAATAGCCTTAGATCTTATTGCTGACTTTGACTGTTCATGCTCATTGCAGTGTTGGAGTTACTTCCATCTGAATATTGGTCGACCAAAGCTCAATCGAGACCCCAGCCATGACCATTTTCCTTTTGTGCTTAGATGGAAGGGAAAACAAAGTGGGCCAACAACAAACCGTGATGTAGTTTTTTACCGCAAGGCATTGGATTCTTTGAAGCCGACTGATGTAGGTTTAGTACTGATTGTTCAGGTTCTGTATGTTGTTAATTTATTTTCCTCTTTTACTGGCCACTATAAGGTAATGCAGTTGGTGTGGTGTAGGTGGAGTGGCTTCCATACAAATATATGGATAGTACAGTCATACCAGAAAACATTAGAGATACTTTGATTTTGGGAAGATCAAAGACAATGCTTATATGCTTTGACAAGGCAGAGAGACACCTACCTGATCGCTGCCTACGGCAATATGGCATGCTTCAATCAATTCCGGAAGATGTGGTACGATGGGTGAGAAAGAGTAGAGGCGTTGATGGTGGAGTAGACTTGTCTGGGAAAATGGAGTCAGAACTTACGGAATGGTCAGACCGTCAACTCCATATTGTTGATGGCGATGATGATGCAGATGAAAATGCATACATGCTATGGTACTCAAGAATTACCCGTAAAGTTGTAGGGAGGCCTATATCTCTATCATCTGAGTTCCAAAGAACGGTAAGGGTATGCTCTAAATTTTTTCTTGCACATTTTTCTAGCAATTACAGTTGTTAATGATGCATTCTTTGGTTTTTTTTCAACTTCTGCAGATATCTGGTTTAAGGGAAATTGCCTACCTAGCAGATTCTTTCTCAACGAAAGGGTTGGATGGGCAACAATTCGAGTCAATTACAAGGATCAGGTTTATAGCACAGGACTGTTTGAGGGACCAGGCTGGAAGTCCAGTGACACCATCAGCTGTCCCTCAAATAGAACTTGGAAAAAGGATTAGGGGGAAGGAAAAAGTTAGAAGAAAGGGTACTATAAAACGTAGGAGAAAGGATGATCCCATGGATTATTATGAAGCTAGTGAAGATGAGCAATCTCAGTTTTATGGTGCAATTATTGAGGTTGATCAGTTACAGTTACGTCAGGCAGGGGATGGAGTTAGTGAATTGCAATTACCTCAAGAGGATGATGAGGTTGATCCACAGCAGCTGTGCCTTACTCCAAGCCATGGAAATACATCAGAGCTGCATGTTGTGGTGAACAAGGCTGATGATTCACTGCTGACTGCATCTAATGACATTAGTAACTCTCAGCCTTGTAATTCTGCTATTGAGATCAAGGATTCACAGGCCTGTGACCCTGCAGCCAAAGAGGTTGATAATTCTGAGATTAGTAATCAAAATGAGCTGAATGATATGCAGGTTTATCGGAAAAAACCCAAGGTTCATGGCTTTAAGTCTCGTGACACAACAAAGGTCAATGATAAGCGGTCACATGACATAGCAACTAATAAAACAAATGACACAGAGCCTCTTGATGCAAGTAAAAAGGTAAATGACACTGAACTCACTGATGCAACTAAAGAGGCAAATGATATAGAACTCCTTGATGCAACTAAAGAGTCAAATGATGTGGAACTTCCTGATGCAACTAAAGAGGCGAATGACTCACACCTCCATGATGCTACTAAAGATGGAAGGGGCTCACAGATTCCTGTTGCAACTAAACAAGGGAGTTCAAAAGTCACTGATGCAAGCAAAAAGGGAAAGGACTCACTGCTTTCAGATGCAATTAAAGAAGAGAATGATTCTAAAGTTGCTGATGCAGCCAAGAAAGGGAAGGACTCACTGCGTACTGATGTAACTAAAACAGGGAATAATACAAAAGTCTCTGATGAAACCCATAAGGGCAAGGGCTCCCTGTGTCCAGACACAACTACAGATCGGAATGGTTTGCAACTTTCTGATTCAACTGAGGAACAAAAGGATCAGCTCCTTCAAGATGCAACTGCAAAGGGGGAGGGCTCACAGCTTCAAGATGCAAAGGAAAAGAGGAAGGGTTCACAGCTTCATGATGCAACGGCAAAAGGGAAGGTCTCACAGCTTAAAGATGCAAGAACAAAGGGGAGGGGATCACAGCTTCAAGATGCTGCAGAAAAGGGTGAGGACTCACAACTTCAAGATGTAACTGGAGAGGGGGAGGGCTCACAGCTTCCAGATGCAATTGATGTTGTGAAGGAATCACAGCTTTCTGATGCAACTAAAGCAGGGAAGGACTTGGAACTTCCTAATGCAACCGCTACAGCAAATGACTCAAAGCTTGATCGTTCAGCTGATGGAAATGACTCTTCAGCTGGCAAAGCAGCAATGAAGGATGTTTCAGCGTCATCTCTTGAAAGTGTCAAGGATGCCGCAAAACAAGCTGACAAAAGTGTTAAGTGAAATGAAGACATTTTCAAGTCAATTATTTCAGGTACCTTACTGTTCAGTTTAGCGTGTAACTATGATCATTATGAGGGTACAACTCTGATAATTATATGAGCCTTTTTATTGGTCATTTATTTGCCTCGCATTTTCTTGTTTGATTGTTCAAAAAGATAAATTTTCATTTGTTATCACAGGTCTCTGAAGACTAACATCATCAATGTTCTAATGCTTGGGGAGATAACCAGCAGTACCAGAAGAATTATGTAATAGTTTAATTTAATGTTTATAGACAGTTCATTCAGTGTAGGGAAATTGGATGTTCTGTTCTTCTGAAACTGAAGGTTATATTTTGAAGATGCTTACCTAATCTTTATGTCTTATGCATTTGGTAATTTACTGATTATCTCTGTGCTTGAAAGTTTTCTAGATGCTTGCCTGCATATATCACTTCAGGAAGGACTCGCACTATTCTGATTGCAGAGGCATTTAATTTGAATATTGTCTTTGTTCTAATTGCCTGAAGCGTGCTCAACTGCTTGTGGTCGTTTCCATTCCTATGCTAACAGAGTGGCATGAGTTTCATAGAGAATTGATTGTTGAAATGGTTGGTGTGTCGCGCTCTTCCCCTTCCTTTCTCCAAGACAGATAATGGCAATACTGAATGCTTCATGCAAGGAAGATAATGTGTAGGCATAATCTAGTGTTGGAATGGAGGGCATTACTTAATTACTTCTAAACTGGTTCCTTATTATTTTCTTCAACCGGTCGTTGTTTATTCATAGCAAACCTCATCTTACCATGTTTCATTGTATCTCTCATATTTCAGATGTTGCTGTACCTTTTATTTTTACCCCCGGCCCCTCTTCTCCCTCTCAATCTAATCTTGGAGATAGCAAATGTTGCAGTATTTTTCATTTTGAGGCTCTCTCTGTCTCTATATACAGTGTGTGCGTGCGCATATATCGTTATCTTATTTTTATCTAATAGCGGTAAATTAGAACGTTCTTTTGGGTCTAAATATGTACTTAGAAATTTAAGCTCCAAATAGAAAGTATATTTCAAAAACGAAATGATGACTTGTCAAGCGTCAACTACTTTTTGTTTCTCAACTTTCTTGAATAATCTCTTCTTTCACTTTTGTACAAGGAACTATAACTTTAACTCGATATATTCATATGGCATTTGCACAAATGTAATTTTCACGTACTTTTTTTGATTATAATGCTGGAGAATTTTCTACTACACCAATTTGGTCGGCTGGCCAGGTGTTCCTGGCTTTCTCTTTGATTTTCTACTTCCAAACAAGGTAATTCTGCGGAAGACTTTCAGTAGCCTACTTGCATACCTTCTTTGTGAAGCAAAATTCACAGAACTGATACAACCTGTAACTTGTCCAACTGGGTTCCTCTTCTTGCTCAATGATCTACTTTCCATGCCATGTGGTTTCATGTTTTGTTGTTTGATCGGTGTTGTTTCTACTCTTTTGGAAGTGCTCTGCAACTGCAGGCTCCTCTTCAAGGACAAGAGCTCTTTCTCAAGGTTCTGAATTCTAAAACTTGTAGACTCATATTCCTTCCTTGATAACTCATATTTTTGAGCAGCAATATCATTTTGCAGCAAGAAATTTAGCGGTCTACTTACTGGCTCTGCTCCTTCACTATATGGGCTCTCGGCCAGATTTTGGCTCTTGGAGTTAGGACACCTTGAACTTGAGAGGCTCCCGGAGAATTCTCCACAATGTGCAAATCTAGACGAGTCTGAGCATTCTTTGAAAGCTTGGTGTGTATTCAGCTGTTGAACAAATAGAGCCTGGACAATCAAACGTAAAGGCATCAATTCATTTTGAACTGCTTCTATGCATGCCTCTTGTGAAAGTTTCTGGCAGTTGAGGTATTTACATACCGCCCCCTTCTCTTCCTGTGTTACATCTGGGTGTGCCTGAAGAAATTGATATGAGTATTGTTAGTGAGAATTTAAAATGACCCAGAAGCAGACAATCTTACTTTCTGAAGGCTAGCTACCTGCAGGAAAGTGTTAATTGCTCTGTACAGCTGGTCATGGTTCTGTCTGTAAGATATGGGTACTGTTTCGACAAGTTCCATGAACCTTTTAGGCTCCATTTTGGGATCAGAAGCAATATTAGAGAGGTATGTATCCCATAATTCTGCAACAATTGAGTTGCTGGACAAAGTGGTATGGTTTGCACCCATGGCGAAAGACAAATATGTGGAGAATATGCTCTCCATTGTAGCTAGCTCCATCGTTGAAGAAATGGAGTCTATACCACTTTTTGGAATGAGAAAGTCTTGGACTTGAGCCTTGTGTAACTGAGATGCAATCTGATCTTGCAACTTTCCTCTGCTTTCACTTCTCAACCCAACTTCAAAAGACTTAGAAAGCAATGCCAAGTAAAATCCTACAGGTATCAGTCTCCTAGCCTTTTCTTGCATTGGCAGCAAATCAAGAATACCCTTTAGAATTACTGAGACTCTGTTAGTAGCATCCATTTCTCCTATCGTATTGTCGGAATTCGCCCAGAATTGTCTAGTCTTCGTAGAAAGAACCCATTTATTGGCATAGAGAACTAGGATTGGGCTCACATACTTCTCCTTCATTCCTTGCCTCCTCAGAGATCCTATTATTCTTCTGAAGAATCCGAACGGTAAGGCAATGAGATCCTTGATCCAAAGATCATGAATCACAATCTCTTTTGCTGTTTCACAACTCCAAGCCTGGCCTGCTAATGCCTCTAATGAAATAACTGGTTTGTCTCTTCTTCTTTCCGGGTCAAGAATCTCCATACAAGCCATGAAAGCTAAAGACTCAATGCATCTACCAACTATAAGTAGCTCTTCAGACCATGGAAGTAGAGTTTGACATCTCTGGAGAACAATTAAGGTATCATCCCAGCTTTGCAGCACAACTTGGTTCAAATAAAGATCGAAACGTTCGCAAAGATTGCCCGGGCAGTGCTTCTCTGACATTTCAAGAAACTCTGCTGCGCATCTAAGAGCCGCTACGTTGAAGGGATCAATCAAAGTAGAAGAACCATAAATGAACAAAGCAATCATCTCAAATGTCTCAGGACCTCCAGGGAATTCTTGTGGCAATTCAAGCTCAGTTGTTTCAGCCAATCTTTTCTCAAAATATCCACTCTTCAAAGACAAAGGATTCTAAAAAGAAGTTCCAAAGTGAAGTTTTAAGTATATAGAATTACAACATTATGTTGATTTCATTTAGCTTGATTCTTAATTCTTACCTTGTGAAGGTTGAAAGTTCGATCTCCAATTCGGACGCGAACTGTAACAGGCAAACCAGTCTCTTGGATCCTGAAGGCAAAAGAAAAAGAGATGAATGCAAGTGGAAATGGAAATTTTGCAGAGAACTGTGAGTTCAAGAGTGGTTAGTTACCATGAAATGATTTTAATCTTAAGAAGAGCTCCAATGTTAGGAGAAGGGAAAGGACTAGAGGCAACTGAACTATCTTTGGAGCTCGCCTCCATTAAAATACCCACCAGAATTACCAGAAGTGAAAGTAGAGGAACTAAGCTGACAGAGAGGCGTGATTTTACTGCAACTACAAACATATGCTTGCTGAGTTGATTTCTGTCAATGAATGGCCATAAATGCCTGATTATTCATCACGAAACCGAGTCAGAAATAGCAGTATTAGATTAGTAGAAGAGGTGGTTTGAAGAAGAAGAAGCAAAGCAACAGCACTCGTGTGCATATTATTTTGGGAAAAAAGGGCACAAAGTCAAAAAGTCAAACGTATGCACACGAGTGGACAACTCAACAACCCAAAGAGTATGGCTTCAGCAACGTTCCTCGAGTGGTGAGATGAGAGGTGTTGAATTCTTTTTTTTTTTAACATAGAGGTGTTGAATTCTTCACCCTCCAATTTGCATTTTTAAATTATAGTAAGATTTCCTCCACTTTTTTTTTTCTCCCCTTGAAAAGATTATCATTTACTCTAACACCCTATATATATATACTCAGTTTTAATACCAATATGCCAAAAAAAAAAAAAAAATTAATCAGTTAGTCGAGCATTATTTTAACATTTGCGGCAAATATATGTTGTCTCAGTTAAAATCAATGTTATATTTGTAATCAGAATAAAGAAACAATTCAAATGAGACATATTATTTATTAATTTCCGTCTCTATTTTTAGCGATAAATGACAAAATAATATAATTTTTCTAAAGTACGGAGATAAAACGGTAAATTTGAAAAAACAGAGGGACAAGATAATTAATTAAGTGAAAAACACATGAATATAATTGTAATTTTGTCTTTATTTAACTAAAATTGCATCTTCTCAATTTTAATATAAATAAACAAATTCAAAAGTTATAGTCTTACAATAATGTTAAATGAAAAAAAAAATTTTCGGATTCAAGTTCGATAAATAAAATTATCGAAGCTTGATTTAATTAATGAATTTAAAATAACATTAGATAGTTGTTTGGTTTTTCGGAGAAGATAGAGAGGTAAAAGCTAAAAAGTGAAGGAGAGGAGTGCAGGTGAAGTTTTGTTAGCTTTGGAGCCTACAAACTACAATACTTTACTTGTTAACTCCCAAGACGGCACGTCGTCTTAATATTAGGATTTTGCTTTTGTATGCATCACGGCAAACTCAATCCCAATAATTTTTTTTTTTTTAATTACAAATTTGTAACACCTACGGACAGCTCAAATATATAAATCGGCACCCCAATTTTTACATTTCCCCCTAATGGATCCTAATCCTATAAACTTTTAGAATGTTCAATTACGCACCTTAATTTTGAAATTTTTAAACAAACACATACTTGAACATGTGTCAAACTACTATTTGACTTAATCTTAACTGTTCGGCACCCTAAACTTTTGCGAATGACCAATTTAACACTCGACCTTAATCATTTTTTTTTATTGAATTTCACACTTCAACATGGTTTTTGTAACGGATAAAAGTCACATACCAATTTTTCCAGCGAGACAAGATGTTAGAAAATGGTCAAGGGTCGGTTTGGTTAAAATTAAATTGAATAAACCATAAGCGGGCAGTATTGATTCCTTAGAAAATGGAACAAAAAACTGAACCGAGTAATCCCAAATCAACTGCAAACCAAATATTATTTTCGATTCGGTTTGACGATCTTCAAATTCACTATTTTAAATGTGAATTTGCAAAATTAGTCTGCATTTGAATTCGAAACATCAACCACATAAAAAACACATAGGATATTATTTAGAATCAATGCTAAAAACAAAATAAAAAATCTCCAAAAACTTTATTATTACAAACTCAATAAGAAAAACTCCATAGGCTCCATTGTTATAAATAAATTATCAGTCAGGGACGGACACGTTGAGATTTCTTTATAAATTTAAGTAAAAATATTCTAAATGCAAAAGTGAATCAAAAGGATTTATAAAATATTTATAGTATATTATTTTATAATTATTAGCAAGATGTGATTTTATTGGTTAAAACATTTATTTGATGGTTCATAATAATATAATTTATACACTCCGTTAAATAATTTTAAAATAATTTAATAGATTAAAAAATTTTAAAAATTATGAAGTTATATTATAATTTATATTAAGTGTATTATTGTTGTTTGCTAATTTATATTTTACCTGAATTTAAAAGCCTTAGTTGGACTTCATATATTTTTTTTCATAAAAATTTACTTTTCTAAAAAATGCATTTCTAGAGTAATTTAAGATCATAATTTAATAATATTGGATTGGAAAAAAAAAAATTTCTTTGGAGTGTAAAAGTTTTTCATATTCAATAATTTAGAGATTTCGCTCCTCCCATATTTCATTTCTACATTCATCCCAGATATCAGTTATTGATAATGAAAGAAATAAAAAAGAAAAAAGAATGGAAACCTACCTATTATTGTCTAGAAGATTAACAGAAGAATAGATTATGTTGAGTTGTAGATGGTAATCTAGTGGATCCTTACAGCTGGCTCAAGTTGACGTAAAAGATATGAACAAGTTCAACTAGGCTGATGGAGCCGGTAATGATGACAAGAACAATGCAAGAAAAGAATTAAATTAGGTTAGGGATTTATAGGGTGAGCAAAATGCAAATTTTCCCTTTTAGAACCATGAGTCAAATCGAACAACCGATTAACTGAATTTTTGGTTCGAATCAATTTGTCTGTTTTGAATTTTTTTTTTTTTTTTGCTTACTTCTAAGTTCAGGTACTAAACTAGTTGATAGTAAAATATAGAATACATTGGATATATATAATTAAAATAAAATGATAAGTTATCTAGTAGTAGTAAAAAATTATGGAGGGAGATTTGATATAATACGTAGGAGACCAAATTCTCAGCAACAATAATGCCTACAGCTGGTTTTCTTAGATCTCGTCGTTAATTCCTTTAGACCCGGAGAGAGAGAGGTACGTTTGTGTGTAGATGATTTGAGGAAATTGAGATTAATTCTTCAATCCCAACTCAATGAATGGATTATATAATTAATCTCTAATTTCAAGATCTGCCATTCACTCAACAAACTCACCATTCCACTGTGGAATAATTTCAAGATCAACCTACTACCCAGCGCAATGCACCAATTCCACTGTTTTGCGCTATTATTTTCCTGCCTTTTTTCAAATTTCCTATAACTCCCCATTTCCGTCCAAAACTTCTTTCTTTATTTATAATATCAAAACTCTACTTCTCATTCCAAAAAAAAAAAAAATACTTTTCATTTCTGACCCATACTCTTCTCTTCCTTTTTTTATTTTTCTTTTTTAAATCCTCTCCATATTCTTATATAAAATTATATGTATTTTTTTAAAATATTTATTTTTTAAACAAAATGTACATATACCCGCATCCCAGCCCGATCTGTTCTTTATCCGACCGATGTGAAGTCGATCGTGGGACTGTTATGGTATGAAAATCTTTGAGTTCGAGAGATAACCATATCTCTATTTTTTTAGGAAATACGACTTACTTTTTTTATTGTTGTCATTGCCTTATAACCAGGCAAGATTCCTTCCATAGATAGTAGTCCTAAATCATATTTATAGGTTTACTAAATGGAAGAAACAACTTCCAATCTGCTACTTGGCAACGGAAAAAAAAAAGGAATATTTATAAAAAACTCCCTAAGTTTTACCTATACTCCCTGTTTTTTTTTTCGGATACAAACCTCCCCCCGTTTTAATTATGTTAGCATTTTCCTCCTTCTGTTCATTTTTTCCATTAAAATAACGGTTGAATGACTAAAATGTAATTTTATCGGGTCATTTTGAAAAATCAAGAATTGAGGGACCATTTTAAATATTTTCATTTCTTCAACCTTGGACTCCCGTTCCCACGATGAGGCCGATCCCCTTCGACCCAGCCACCTCCACCTGCAACCTACTACGCCCCCCCTTCTTCAACCTTCGAGGAAGCCGTTTTAGAAAAACAGAAGCAAAAGCTTATGAGCGCTCGAAGCAACGAGCCTCTGTGCCGGATCCACAAGTTTCGATAACCAACCATTACTGCTGTCGAAGGGCGATCGTACGGCGTCGTAGGTACCCTTCGAAAGGGACGCTTTCGAAACTTTCCAAAAGCTTCTCCATCATCGAACGGATTGTCCTTCGATTCCCGAGCCGCCGCCATGAAAATGTCGTAGATAGAGATAGAGCTCAGATCCATTTTGAATTTATGTGTTTGAAATATGTTGAAAACATGAAGGTGAAGAAGCTGTGTGATGGTGATGGTGATGGTGATGGTGATGGCGGTAAGGGGGTGGTGGGGGTGGCGGTGGTGGCGGCGGCGGTGGGGGTGATGTGGTGGCGGCTGTTGTGCTTTTGGGTTGATGGAGTACAAATTTTAAAACAATACTTCAGTTTTTTTGTAATACCCGAAAACCTAGACTAGTGATATTATGGGGATTAGTTATAAATTATGTTCTTAATAATAAAATAATAATAACAATAATAATAGTAATGATAAAAGAAAATTATAATAATTAATATAGAAATTATATAAATTAATATATATATGTTGTTGATAAGTTAGGATTGAAAAAAAAAAA
>CATIWJ010288589.1:0-16527 GCA_949640765.1 Croton laevigatus
TAAGGTGCAATCCACACTAAGCATTGGAGATGCTCTCACAATGTCAATTCCACATAAGCTTGACATTCTAAATGGACATTAGCATTGGAGAGCTTTTTTTAGAAAAATCTTCTATTTTACTTATGTGTCATGTGCACAAGATCAATTTCATGTTGCATTGGAGATGCTCTAATCAACAAAGACTATGGTATTAAAATTGAATAATGTAGTAGACACTTGGGAGTTATGTCAACGAAGTTGTCTGTACAAAAGGTAAAGTTTAAAGACTCAGAGTTTGTATTTGTTTGATTGAGTTATTGTCCGATGTTCTTTCTTTCTTCTGCTATTTAACCGTTGGTAGATTGCGGTTACTCCATAGCTCCTTAACTTCATGTTTAATGTCATTAAGCCAAAGGTAACTTGCACATATTGCGCGACTTGCACAAATCGCCGCACCACTTATAACTTCTGCGCAAACAGCTTTTTGACCAAGTTTTTGTATAGACTTCTTCCTTTTCCAGCCTATAAGTTTTAATCTAAAAATCCATACACAAACTTAAATGCAAAAATATAAAGCTCATTATAATTAAGGCCAAACAAAAATACAAAATCCAAAATAAGTACATTTAAACCCAAAACTTGATAAATCAAACCTAAAAAATTGAATCAAACCCAAAATTTAATTTACGGGTGAAACAATGACAAACAATTAAGAAATAAAATCCAATCCTAATAATTCGGTGCGGTTTTGTGGTTTCGGGGTTTTTTTTTTTTATCAGCCTTACCTCATATATTTGTTAAAATCCATAAATCCAATCGTATATTCGCATAACATTCAGATACCTAATCGTAATTCAGTCAAAGTGTAACTAAAATATAACAGTTATTTAGTAATTTAAAAAATAATAAAAAAGTCCACGTCCATTACAATTTTAAAAAAACGAAAAATGATTCGTTGTTACGATTTACCCACACCACACAAAAGGGAGCTGCTGTCCCTATCACTGAACTAACTATATCGGATATAGCCATGAAGCCACGAAGAGACCACTTGTTCTACTCTCCACCTGCAAATAAGTTTTCTTTTATCGCAATTTCCACGTCACTAATATTTTATTTCCCCTCCACTTATCCAATATTTTTCATTTATTTCTTTCTCAACACCACCAGAAACCATACCGCCAGTTCTCCTCTACCAACCTCCCACAACCATCGCCGCGGCTCGCTCTCATCCTCGACGAAGTCGTCCGAGCTCTCTTTCCTTACTGTTCATTTCCCGGCAACGTTATCGATAGACACCATTTCGTTGATAGGAGGTAAGTGAAAGACATGGAATTGCAGAACTTTCTCAATTTTTTTGAGGTTTTAAATTGAATGGATATTAGCTTATTGTTTGAAAAGATTAGATTCTGTGTTCGCTTGCATATAATAAAATTTGAATTCAATGAATTCCTTCATTTTCCAGGTTTTAGTTTCTCTTCCATTAGTACGTGTCCCTTTTTTGAACGTCCCTTTTCTCTGTTTTTATCTTTGGTTCTTTTTGACCAAAAATATTCTTTAATTTTTGAATTTTGAATTTAGGTTTTTATTCATTTTTTTTTTCCACTGTATTGTTTCTTATCCTCCAATTTGCTCAGCAAGCAAAGAAATGTATTTTGCTTTTAGTTTCTTGGGCAATACAGAAGTTGTCTAGATATTTGGATAGCTTTTTGGTTATTCATCTTTTTTTTTTCCTTAATTCTATGAATTCATATTTCTCCATATAAAAAATAAAATGATAGAATTGATGAAATCCAGCCTACTATGTAGGATTTCACATTCCATCAAATAGATGGAATTGAAAGAATGATGAAATTCAAAATTTACATGGATTCTCTTTTTTTTTATAAACAAACGATTGAATTCAACGAAACATGGGATGTTTAGATTCCACCATCTAAATTCCTTCAATTTAAATGACCTCTTAATGTAATTTTTTGGGATTTCAATAGTCAAAGTATCTGCTTAAGGACAATTAAAGGCCAACATACCGTACTTGTAGTGTCTTTTGGTTATTATTAGTTTAAAGACTCAAAACTGGTTTTAATGGTAGCAGGTATGCCCATTTAACAATTGTTGGATGTAAAATGAAGCCACACATAAAAGCAGGCTATGCCTGTAGACCACCACCACAATGCACTCATGGCTCCCCTCCACGAGAGCCACCTCTTTGGAGGCAGTTTCCTTCAAAGAAGTTCCGGCGCACCTTCACCCTCGCAATACATTCTCGCCAAAGTTCCAGCTCCGAGTCTCCTTCAACTGTTCAAAATCTAACAGTAAACAGGCGCTGTATGTTGCTGACTCCACTTCTTACTCTCACTGCCTCCGTCTTTCAATCTGTTGCTTCCAAAGCTGATGAGATCAAGCCTTCAGAACCTCCTTTATCTCCTCCTCTCCAGACGCAACCACAATCCTCTGTGGAGGAAGCTGAGAAGGAAGTGCTGGAAATAACTTCACGGATTTATGATGCTTCAGCAATAGGGGAGCCGATGGCTCTGGGTAAGGACAAGAGCAAAGTGTGGGAGAAGCTAATGAATGCGAGGATTGTGTATTTAGGAGAAGCAGAGCAAGTTCCAGTAGAAGATGATAAAGATTTGGAGCTGGAAATCGTTAAGAATTTGAGGAAACTGTGCATCGAGAGTGAGAAAACCATATCTGTAGCTATGGAGGAATTTCCTTGTGACATCCAGCAACAGGTTAATCAATACATGGATGCAAGGTACTTGATATATTTATAATTGCATACCTTACTTGTTGTATGCAGATAAATTATATATATTTGAAGCATGTATTTGGTGGCAGGATAGATGGAGAAACCTTAAAGTCTTATCTATCACATTGGCCACCACAGCGATGGCAAGAGTACGAACCTCTGTTGAGTTATTGTCGTGATAATGGAGTTAGAATTGTTGCTTGTGGCACTCCACTTAAGGTAAGCTCTATCCTTGCATAGGAACCGCTGAATACAAGGCTAGATTAATCTGTGCACTAACATGTAAATATAGTAAGTAATGCATTGTGAAAATTCAAAATATTCAATTTCTTGAGGATCAGAGATTGATCTGAGCATTTTAAATCAGCCTGGTTGACTTCCCTTTCCTATTTACTTGATTAACTTCCTTTTCATATGGTTAGGATCATTCAAAATGATTTGTAGGCATATTTCACCCAGGAGGGACCCCGCTCTAAAATTGTAACTTGCTACATATTTTGCTTGTAATTATTTCTATAATGTTGTCCCCATTTTTTGTGGAACATAACATCTTCTATATGTTTTAACATATTGGGTTGTTCCAGTAGGGCATGTATTAGCAGAAATGATAACTTCTTAGCAGATGAGAACAAAATTACTGGAATGAAAATTGACACCTACTTATTTTTCAAAGTTTTCTGTCTTGAAGATTTGCTATTATACTTATTAAATTGAAAGGGATACATTTTACTGTGAACTAGTTTTCTGAATTATGAGTTGTTAATGGTGGTGGATTTGTGGGTATCTAAGAAATAAGCTCTCAACCCATCTTTCTCGTTTCTTACCAAGAGTGACTTTCACTTAATTATTTGTGTTCCTGCATTATATATCCTTAAACAAAGTAAACCATTCATCCTGATATTTGTAGGTGATACGAACAGTGCAAGCTGAAGGCATTCGTGGGCTTTCACAGGCTGATCGTAAAAAGTATGCTCCTCCAGCTGGCTCAGGTTTCATCTCTGGATTCACTTCAATTTCACGCAAATCAACTGATCTAAACTCCGCAATTCAATCAGTTCCTTTTGGACCAAGCTCATATTTATCTGCACAAGCTAGAGTAGTTGAAGAGCAAACTATGTCCCAAATTATCTTACAAGAAGTAGCCAATGGAGGAACGACTGGTATTCTTGTAGTGATGACAGGAGCAAGCCACATTATGTATGGGTCAAGAGGTACTGGACTGCCAGCACGAGTTTCCAGAAAAATACAAAAGAAGAACCAAGTAGTTATATTACTTAATCCTGAAAGGCAATCCATGCGCAGAGAGGGGGAAGTTCCTGTTGCTGATTTTTTGTGGTACTCTGCGGCCAGAACTTGCAGCAGAAATTGCTTTGATCGTGCTGAAATTGCTCGGGTAATGAATGCAGCTGGTAGGAAAAGAGATGCCCTACCCCAGGTAACTAGATTAGTATAATAATATCAAATTCTTCTATTGTTTGTTCTAAATTTAGTAAGTAGCATCTGTGGATGTAGATGCTTAAGTTAGTGACAGAAGAATAATATAAACATGGTTACTTTTTTAAATTTGCAATAATTGTTCAAATTATGAAGTTAACCAGTAAATGTTTTCTTTCTGATCATCATCTATCTTCTTTGATAGCTTAACTTTCTTCCATCCTTTTCAGGACATTCAACAGGGACTTGATCTTGGTTTGGTATCACCAGAGGTGCTACAAAATTTCTTTGACCTCGAACAATATCCTATTCTTAAAGAACTAGCTGATCGTTTCCAGGTATTTTTGCTTTCCTGGAGTTGAAGACTGAGATTATTCATGCACTTACTTTAAGATTTCTCATGATGTAAATGCAGCCTTATCTTTTGTTACTAATAGTGTTGTGGGAAAAAATTGTAATAATAATTAATGGTGGTGAAGGTAGTCTATGTGCTTAACTTGGTCACAGCTTACTCTTGCAGGGTTTTAGGGAGAGACTACTGGCAGATCCCAAATTCTTGCATCGATTAGCCATAGAAGAAGCTATATCAATAAGTACCACCATCTTAGCACAGTATGAGAGACGCAAGGAAAATTTTTTTGAAGAGCTTGATTATGTCATTACAGACACAGCCAGGGGAATAGTTGTTGATTTTTTTACTGTTTGGCTTCCTGCCCCAACACTCTCATTTCTTTCATATGCTGATGAGTCCAATGCCCCTGACAGCATAGATGCATTAAAGGGCCTCCTCGGTTCCATACCTGATAATGCATTTCAAAAGACTCTTCCAGGGAAGGAATGGAATTTAAGTCACAGATTTGCATCTGTGCTTATTGGAGGTTTAAAACTTTCTAGTGTCGGATTTATCTCCAGCATTGCAGCTGTGGCTTCCTCAAATACTTTGTACGCAGTTCGCAGAGTGATTAATCCAGCTTTGGTTACGAAACAACAAATGAAAAGGTCACCAATACTTAAAACAGCAATTGTTTATGGAGGCTTCCTTGGAGTGTCATCAAATCTGAGATACCAGGTATAGAAAATGAATAATTCTTGCTATATAGCATAACACACTGCAAATTACATTAGTGAGCATTATTTCAAATAACAGTGAGTGATCTTATCAATTACATAAGATAATGAATCTAATGACAGTCTTGAATCAGTTTAGCTTCCTTCTATCTGAAAAAACCTTGTAAGTGTTGTCCTACACAAGTTATATAGTTTGTGAAATAAATAGAGCATTTAAATTTAACATATGAATCAATAGTCAGGAGAAGATGGATGGAAAACTTTAAAATTTGGGCAGTTGAATCATGTTTCTTTTGTGTTATTAAGTGTTCAAGAATGCCAGAATTTGTCCAGTTAAAAATTGGGAACTGATAATTTCAGCTGACTCATTTCAAAGCAATTTAAGAGCTTGCTCAATTATTATAACATTGATTCTTTGTATTCATGTATTACATTATAAATATATTCATGAGTTTTTTGTTTCATCTGTTTTCCAATTCCCATTTAACCTTTCACAAAGATTGTCTTTGTATTGAACATTTTGGTCAAAAACCATATTCTATTGTTGGTACTATTCTAATGCTAGAGACTAGGCCTAACCAAGTGATACTCTTTCCTTGACTCAAAAATGGGGATTTTCCCTCCAATATTTGGGGTTCAATTTTCGTTTTTTGAAAAAGTAAAAGCAACCTTATAGTTGTCTCATCTTGTGAAAGCCAGAGCTTATGTTTGTCTATTTTAGATTTTTTGAAACATTTATTCAATATGTTGACAATTAGAAATTACAATGCAGATTATTGCTGGTCTGATCGAGCATCGCATATCCGATGAATTTGCTTCTCAGACTTTTCTTGTAAATATGATTTCATTTGTCGCTCGGACGATAAACTCTTACTGGGGAACACAGGTTAGAATCATCTCGCTTGAGTTTTCTGTTTTTCAACTGTTAGAAGCATACGATGCTATTTATTTGGGAGAGGATTAGTACTTGCATTTGTATAGATTGCTCTTAAAAACAACTATTGTGTATTGAAATGGTTAATTTTTTTTATTGAAATTTTGGTTTTGGGAGGTGCTAAATTTAGTTTTCCAATGACATCAACTTCTCTAATCAAGTCCATCTGAGATCACTCATTCCAGCTCCCCATAGAATCAACGCCGGCACTATTTACAAATGTTTTCTGTTTGTTAGAATGAGAATAATCTCTCTTTATTTTGCATGATGCAGCAATGGGTGGATCTGGCTCGCTATTCTGGACTACAAAGTAAGAAGAGTGAACCTTCCACTTATCAAACACAAGATTCTGTTACTGAAGCTGCAGTTAGATGCAGTTCTGCAGAAGATGTTACAATTGATGAAGTTAAGAATCAGAATCAGTAAGGTGATTCTTCCACTTTCATTTTTCACAGTCAGTTTTGTTCTCCCACAGAAATGGATTTCAATTGTTTATTTTATATCGTCAATAATCTTCCAAGAAAAAATCAGTAATTTTCCTTCCAAATTTTTGTAAGCATAAATTGAAAACAGCAGATCAGTTGTACGATACACCACATAGAGAATACAGTTCTTCAACTTGAAGTGTATATGCAAACTACAGCAGTTCTTGTTTCAATATTAATCAATTGCATAATATACTTCGGTTGGTTTCTACATATCATGTGCCACTGAAACAGGTTACGATATATATATATATATATATATATATATATATATATATATACACACACACACACTAAGTAAGATATACTTTCCATTAATAAAAGGAAAAAATTACATTTTTATCCCAAAGTTTTAATTTAATATACAATTTTGTCCTTGCTTTTTTTTGAAATAGATTTTTTTGTCTTTGTATTTTGTTTCCGTCCAATAATTTTATCCTATTAAATAATAAGCAATTTTCTGTTAAAACAACTTACAAATGACATTTAACATTGAATTACATTGATTTTCATAACGACCACGTAATGCAAGATACATGCTTGTCTCCTGTGCGATGTTGCTTTAATCAGCACCAACAACTAAGTTATTAAATGCAAAGATGACTCAATAGGAAGCTGTTACAAATGACCGTTGAGACATGTCAATGAGTGGTAGCGCACGCTACCTCTTGGTCTCTCGTGTTACATATGCAAAAACAGAGACATACTTCAATTCTAATGAGCAACGGATATATCCTCCAAGTTTGGTATAAATACCCTCTCATATAGCCATATAAAGATTGATCAACTATAGAATATCAATTGGATATTTGAGCTTCATCATAAACAACCTTATTCTTATCTTTTACTCTTTCAATTAAACATCTTTGTTGTTAGTTAGTTGAGTGAGTCATAAACTTAAAACCATTATTATATATTTAGTTGAGTGAGCTAGGAAATTCAATATCGTTGTTGATAGTTCATTGAGTGAGCTTCAAACTTAATAGGTTGTAAATGTTTAAATATGATTCTAAAACACTAAGTTTGAGATTAACTTAAAAATCCTCATTGTATTCCTATTTGAATAATAGAACCCAATTTTTTAGGAAATTGGAAAAATAGATATAGGATTGGTTGAATCCAAACCACTATAAAACCTTTTGTTCATCTTTCATTCAACTAATTCACTCCCTCTCTTAATTGCGAAAGGACCAACAAAGGTAGTCGCATAACCTCATGAACTTTCAGCCTGATGAAAATTCTTTGGAGAATAAATATCATTAGCCACATATTTTTCACAATTTGGACTTATTAGAAATCATAATCCATCCATACTAATTTTATAAGAAATGCATTGTTAGAACATTACTGCTTCCATAAGCCCAAGCCGCAGAAATCAATATGCTTTCACAATGTCTTCCAATTTACCAAAGCAAATCCCACGCCTCCTTGTACATCTTAAAAGTTGAGACCAAATTTGAGAATAAATTTAGTGGAAAATATAATAGAAAAAACACTAATTAACTAAAAAATGGATTAAAAATAAAATGCTTCAAATCTAGGGGTAGATTGAAAGAAAAAAGTTGAAAAATAAACTAATTCAACATCATGTATAAATTGAGGGGCCAAATTGAACAATTTAAGCAAAAGAAGAAATTGAAAATCCGGGGGCCATTATCGTCATAAGATTCGTTATCCTTGATCAGTGGGCGAAGTTTCGTTATAAAAGAAGAGTAGCCAAACTGTGACCTCCTCTGGTTTTCATCGACTGAAACTGCGATATCGTTTCTACCATTAAAACATTCGAACAATGGGCAGAAAGTTTTTCGTCGGCGGCAATTGGAAATGCGTAAGTAGACGATTCCGTTATCTTTCTCACTATCTTTAGCTTGAAATGCTTTGCTGTTGCTGTTCCTTTAGTTTTTCTTATCAATTTTTTTTGAGTATTTTTGGTTTGGAAATGTACGGATCTCTAATTCCGATCACAGTTTATTGTAATTTGAACTGTTCTATCATATTTTCTATTTTGATTTTTGTAGGAATGTTTAGATCTGATGTCTTCTACTTGGCTACTTAGTGTGTTAACCAATACATTAGCATAATATTTATTTGTTTTGGTTTTGCAGAATGGAACAACTGAGGAAGTTAAGAAGATTGTCACTACTTTGAATGAAGCTGAGGTTCCTTCTGAGGATGTTGTGGGTAAGTTTCTAAACTTAAAAAGGTGGAATTTGAATCTCTTTCTGCCAAACGGAATGAATTGAAATCGTCGTTCATTTGATGCTCTTTGTAAATGTCAACTAAGTCATTTGGATTTGTATTCATTTTTGAGATTTTGTTCACTATCTACTTGCTCTCTCTGGCACATGGAACCTTGTTTAGTTTGACTGGAAGAGATTTATTATAAATTTGGAAATGTTGTTATATGTCTGTTTAACTGTCTTTGTGTTGTTTATGCTTTTGCGTGAAGAGATATTGGATTTTACATAGATTATGGAGTTCTGATAAAAAAAGTAATGTTGCTCGTTCGTTGTTTTTTTTTCAGAGGTTGTTGTGAGCCCTCCCTTCATTTTTCTTCCGCTCGTGAAAAATCTGTTGAGGGCTGACTTCCATGTAGCAGCACAAAACTGCTGGGTTCGCAAAGGTGGTGCTTTCACTGGGGAAGTTAGGTATGTTTTATGACATGTATTCTAATTCACTATCTGATTTCTATTTGTCGTGTTGTGTAATATGCTGTAAATTTCAGTTATATGCTGGTGTTTTTGTTCTCTTTTATCATTTTATATGATAATAGAATTCTAAGATTTGCTTAGATAATAAAGCAAGACTTTCTTTTTGTCTCATTCTTTAGCTGTAATTCATTGTGCCATCATTCAAGTTGATTTGTTGTCCATGTGCAGTGCTGAAATGTTAGCAAATTTATCCATTCCATGGGTCATTCTTGGTCACTCTGAACGAAGAGCACTTTTAAATGAGTCAAATGAGGTAACTGCATAACAGTGCAATATGCAAATAACATAGGGCCTGAGTCACTAATTATTGCTACCATTTCTAATTCTCCTTTTCTTTTTCCTATTTCTTTTTGCATTAGTTATGAATTATACTCCTTTGTATGTCATTGCAGTTTGTTGCAGATAAGGTTGCCTATGCACTTTCTCAAGGTTTGAAAGTGATTGCTTGTATCGGTGAGACACTTGAGCAGAGAGAATCAGGATCTACAGTGGCTGTTGTTTCTGAACAGACGAAAGCAATTGCAGGTACTTTCAACTAGTTGGAGTAACAACACGCAAAATGCAGCCAAAAGGATGTTGGCACTTAGGTTCTCTAAGCATATGTTAGGGGAGGCTTAGGCTTATTAACTGATCGAATTTGGAGAAGTTTTAGCGTATTTTACTGTAGCTTGTAGTAGTAGGAAATTGAAGAATTCATGATTTTCCTTGTTTATGGGTTTATCCTTTACACTTGAATCTCAGTTGATAATTCATTGAAGAATTCATGATTTTCCTTGTTTATGGATTTATCCTTTACACTTGAATCTCAATTGATAATTCATTGTTTTTCTATTGCAGCAAAGGTATCAGACTGGACTAATGTTGTTTTGGCTTATGAGCCAGTTTGGGCCATTGGTACAGGAAAGGTTGCAACACCTACTCAGGCTCAAGAGGTACGCCTGAAGTTGTAATCAGTTATTTTTATTCAGTGTCTGTTTTTATGATCAATGACCGTTAGGTTTACAATTTTCTTTTACTTTCACACACACACACACACGTATATAATCCTGTCGTGTATTGTAGTCTATGTTTGGGATCTTTTAAATTGAATCTGAAGGTTATGTAGCTTATAGAGATTTTTCCTTATTCCAAGAATGTGACATCAATTACTTTTTTCATGCAACTATTAGGCTGAATTTGCTTTTCTATGTACAAAATTATTTTTATTTTTTTGGTGTGCTAGTAATGCATTTGACTTCGGTATGTTCACATCTCTTGATCCCTTATAGTCCACATACCTTGGATGTTATTGATTTTATGTTAAATGCTCAAAGTAATTGAAATTGATTGTTTTCGTTTCCTTTGGCTGGTTCTATATGCCAGGTCCACTTTGAACTGAGGCAATGGCTTCATCAGAATGTTAGTGCTGATGTCGCAGCATCAACAAGAATTATATATGGAGGTAATTTTCAGCCTTCTTCGCCTTGGGATTTAAATTTGACTGACGTTAGATTCTATCGACTCCAAGTTGTCATATCAAGCCTTGTAATTGTAAATTTTACCGTATTTATTGTTGATATGATCACATCCTCAGTACCTAAGAATGCAGTCAATATGATGTCCTGACATTTCTTGGACGTCTGCTAAATGCATTTGCTTCTGTATGTCTGACACTTTCTAGAGGTTTGAGTGTTTTATGCTTTTCTTTCCAGCTTAAGGTTTCTTAGCCGTCCTTTTGTGATGTTATATTATCCTTTTGGTCATAAGATGTTCATCTAATGGTGATGCCAAAGGTCTCTAGTGGCCACATTCAATTTTGTTATGATAATATTGTGTTTTGAGAAGGTTAGAAACTTAATTCTATAAGGTTCTGGTTTTGAGAGAGGGAGGGAGGGGATTAGGGATGGGTTCAAAAGAAGCAACATATCGGGACCCTAAAGTAATGTAGGAAAGGGGTATCCATCCCATTCTTGATTTCTTTTTCCTGATTTAAATTGTTAAATTTCTGCATGAAAAAACAATCTTTTGCTGGACGTCTTTCTAATTTCAGGTTCTGTGAATGGAGCAAACTGCAAAGAGTTGGCTGCAAAACCAGACGTTGATGGGTTTTTGGTTGGCGGAGCTTCTTTGAAGGTCAATATTTTATCAATTGGCATTCTTATTTGCTTTCTTGTTTTTATCTTTAGTGACCGATTGTTACCAATATTTTGCTTTTTATCAGCCGGAGTTCATCGACATAATCAAGTCTGCTACTGTCAAGAAAGAGTGATTTGAGGTCTATAGCCATTACTTCTTAATGTAACAAGTGCTTTTTTGTGCATGAAACATGGGGTGAGTGCTTTCTGGGACAATATAATAAGATGAATCCTGTAATTGGGTTTTATGCTGAACTATTTGAGGATTCATGAGATTAATTAGTTACTAGCTTGCTTTCCTCAATATGCTTTCATCCTTGTTCACTCCTTTTTATCTTGTTTTGATTTTGATATCAAATGGAGTTTTAACTTATCATTTATGTTTTAAGTTATTGAGAAATAGAATTTGATGACCCTATAAATTTTACATCTTTTATCTCAAGCTGGTAGGCTAATCAATATAAAAAACCAAAGGATTACATGATGATGGTGGAAGTGTGTCAATTTTTTTGAATTTTAATTTTTTAATTTAATTATATTTCAGTTTGTGAAAATGTTAATTTTGAAGTAACGAGTAATTCAATTTCTATAATGAAAAACTTAGTAAGAAAATTGTAATAAATAGCAATTTTTATGCTTAGTTTTTAGTAAATGTCATATACTTTAAAATATCAAAGTTACTGTTACTTTTTACTCACTAGTAAATGTGCATATTTACTTTTATATATGGGTTATTATGTATATTAACAATCTCGTGAATAATAAATACATGTATTTTTTACGTATGAATACGTGTATGTGTAAAAATGTGTATTGATCTATATCATATTGATAGATAAAGGTATTAACAAAAATATAAAATAATATTTAACTAATATTTTAAAGATAATGTTATTTTAGATATTATTAACGTCAGAATATATATTTGATTTTTTATAAAATTTATTTCATTGTATGTTATATAGTTAATTAATAAAGAGAAGATAATTTTGTCTTTTAACAATTATTTATTCTGAGATTAACAATATTTAGAAATAATATTACCCTATTTGAAACTTGTTAATTAAATTATAAAAAGCAAGTCGCTCATTTTTCAGAAAGTAGTTCGGCTCTAATTTAATATACAAGAGTTTGATAACAAAAATATAACTATAAATTGGTGTTTATAATTTTCTAAAATTCATGAATTCATTTTAAAGTTATTAAAATTATGCGAATTATAGTTTATATTTTTTAGCATGATATTATTTAGTATTTTTATTAATTTTTTACTCAAATTGTGTGTAAAATAAAAATTATAGGTATACTTCAACATAAAATTAATTTACATAAATTTATTTTTTAAAAATTAATTATATATCAAAATTTAAAAATATTAATATAACATTTTATTTATATTAAAAAATAATATTATTTTATTAATAGTATAAAAATTTCATAAAAATTATTATTAATGTTATTTGGGCAATTGATAAATTTAGTGTCTCACTTTTTTTGTCTAAAATTATGTTTGAACTAAAATTAATTCAATTTGGTGTATTTTATTAACGTGGCACGTCGGATTTTGATGCATTTTAATTTGGTGTTTAATCTTTATTAAAAATATTAATTTAATGTCTCACTATTTTTTTTTTTTTTTAAGATATCATTTTGATGGTAAACAAACAAAATAAAGTATGTTTTAGAACTATCTTACCTCCAAGAGTTTAAGTATGAAAAATTGATTAGACTTGAACCTCTCTTTATCGCTTGAAATCACCATAAAATCACCCTATTCTATATATCAATAGGTCAACCTTGGTGGGAGAGTTACTTATGTTCTTAAATCAATCATAAAGTTGTTAAAATAAGTGAATTTAAGTCAAAAATTTAACTCAACCTCATGTACCCGATGAGGCACTAAATTTAAATATTTTATAAAAATTAAGTGCTAATTTAAAAAGACTAAGTACTAAATTGTCATCGTACCATTATATGTAAAAACACCTTTATAAAATATATTAAATTAAATTAATTTTGAAAGTCCAGATATTATTTGAACAAAAATGCTGAAACAGTAAATTAAAATATTTTATAAACACTACGTACCAAATTTATCAATTTTTGATGTTATACATCAACTAATTTATTAATTTCACAAATATATTTAAAAAGTTTAAACGGGAATGACGCGAACCCATCCCTCACGTTGATTGACGTTGCTAACGCAAGACATACGAAAGCTAGTACGTTTTTTTCCTGAAATGGTACGTAAGCATGTACGTTACTCTTCTAAAAATAAAACCTTGGATTATTATTGCCCAGTTTTCATAATTTTTTTTTAATAAAAATGGGCTGACTGACTTTGTACCTATACCAAAATATAATATATATATATATATATATATATATATATATATAAACTCACGAAACTTTGAACACAGTTCGTTAAAATTTGAGAATAAAAATTTTACAACCTTTACTGGTTCAATTATTTTATTTATCGTCTATAGTATTATATATAATAGTGTAATAGTAATAAAATTTAAATATTTTAAATAAACTGTAGATCTGATAATAAATCAATTCAAATATTCTGAAATATAATTCTCCTTAAAATTTATTTAATTTATTTATTTAAATTAAATTTTTATCCAATTTTAGTTCATTTCTTATAAAAAAATATAAACAGCTGCTTTGAATGAATAACTGCTATTGCTCTTAACAGAAAATCTTCTCTTAATTTGTATATAATTAAAATGAAAGTACTCTCCAATTCTGAAGGAGGATATATTATGGTATAATAATCTGTAACATAAGTTATGTTATAAATTATAGTCCATATCAAACAAGCTATAATTATGACCGACCACAGTCACACTCCACATGGTCATTAAAATTATATTATAAAATAACAAACTTCAAATGGAATTTGGAATCTTTAAGCATGAATCGTAACTATTGGACTAAACTCATGGTTAGTTCAATTTGATTTTGAATTTTTTAATAATTAGGATATATTAGGTAATCAATACTTTCACCGAATTTATATTTCATGGCTTTATTTGGGTTTGGGATTAACTAATACCAATCAATTATGCAATCATTTGACCCTTATTTGTGCTTCATACTCCTTATAATTTTCATTATCGATTCTTAATATAATTTAAAATTTAGTAGTTGTCAAATATTTGCCTAATTTGTCAATAACGTCTTATAAAATATGTTCTTTTAATTTGCTTGTTTTCTAACTAAAGCTATACCATACCAAGAAAACAACAGACATACTTAGGGGTGTGTAAAATAGACTGATCCAATCGTACCCTATTCGATCATCAGGTTCGGTCTGGATTTTTTTTCTTCCTCGGTTTTAGTTTGGGCTACTACGCATAAAATTTTCTGAGTTATTATCCGACCTTGATCGAATCAAGTTGATTATGGCCGATCAGTGCTAACAAAATGATGCACAAAATCCGAATCCGACCTTGACACAAGCATGATACCCGATATAAAATTGAATTTGGTATGGGTTGTTTTACTAAAAAATTTTAGATTGTCAAGTTTTCGAGGTTCAGGATCAAACGCGAACCCAACCGATGCTTACTCCTAGACAGACCCCTTTTGCTGATGCTGAGAACATATGTAAAGAAATGGTTTTCTAGAAAATTATAATAAGCACAATTGGTAAGGAACTTATATTTATACAATTAAAATTAAAATTGAAATTGAAGTGAAGTGAAAGTGACGGGTTGAACAAAAAGAATCCACTTTTTCCATTAAAAAAAAAAGAAAAAAGAATTAAGCTATTTCTTGTGAATTAAGCTATACTGGAAATGTGAATTATTGAATTATGCTATTTCTTGTGACAAAATTTTCAAATATATATATAGTTATGTACTTTCATATAATAAATAACTTCACTCCAAAATATGGAAATTTCTGTGAAAGAAATGTAGTCATCATCACATAATCATACATAAATTAAAAAGACAAAATCATGTGATCCAAAGGTTTAATTTATCCATTTACAATTTTACCTTTTCGAGTATATTTTCTTCTTTTTTTTTTTTTTTTTTGTGGAAAAAAAGGTAGATGTTCTTTTAAGGACCACATACCCACATATTTTCTTCTGGAGAAAATTAATTAGAATTTTTTAGAAAAAAATGAATATTAATTGTGCTTTGAAATGGAAACTTAACTTGTACTTTCACTACATCCACTTTAATTATAATTAAGAAGGGTGGTTCACTTTTATGAAACATTAAATATATCATTTTGGGTCTCAACTTTTTAACCACTAATACAATTTATGTCCATAAGAATTATCGAACTATAAATTTTGTTTTTTTTTTAAAAAAAAAAAATTATGAGTTGAATTGACTGTAATGATCAAGTTTTTAAGATAATAGTTATTGGGTCGTAATTTACGTAATTTAACAATATGTTATAAGTATATGCAAACGAATCCGCATCGTTAACACTTTCTTTTGGTTTAAATTCTAGTACTCTGCCTTATTTCCCATGTTAATTTCATATGAGCAATTTGAATAAATGTGAATTTAACTTGTAAGACATTTATTTCATCATCAAATACACAAAAGGGTGAGCTTAGTATATTAAACTTATAAATTCTATAGTTTTCGAAGAAGAACAAAACGTGAATCTAAAGTAGGCCACAATATTATTGTCACGTTAAAGCAAGCAAGCAAATGGGTTCCCCTTTCCAGGTAATGAATTGGGTACTACAAGTTTTTCAAGACCATTAATCAATTTGTACGTGTACGAAGGGGTAGCATGCATGGCCCAGTGCATGCATCACCCTGGCAGCTTTTGAATTGATTGAAGCAGAGCGAGCCACCCTATTTATTATTATTGGAATTCTTTAGAGAAAAAAACCCCTTTTGATAACCAAGTTGTATTTTGGCCCCATATATCTTTGGATCTTCTATTTAATATTATGTATATGTATATACATATATGGGTCACATAGTCTTTATTTCCAAGAATATGCATGTGATTTAAGAGTTTTTATTGAGATGACTTGGAGAATTGATCAATTATGTCAACTTAT
>CATIWJ010288734.1:0-21309 GCA_949640765.1 Croton laevigatus
CGGAAACAGCCAGAATCGAGTTCTCCAGCTCAATCTTTGACAGAACATGAGCGAGCCCTCTATAATGTAATACGCAGCAAACAAGACATGGGAATTTGGACGCGGGACATGAAACGAGAAACCAATCTTCCAGACCAAATAGTTAATAAATCTCTAAAGGCGCTTCAGACCAAGAATTTGATAAAAGAGGTAGTAAATATACAAAACAAGGGTAGGAAATATTATATGGCAGCAGAATTTGAACCGTCAAAAGAAATCACTGGAGGGACATGGTATAATGAAGGCAGCCTTGATATTGAATTTATAGATGTTTTGAAAAAACAAAGCAGAAAACAAATAGAAAAGCTAAAAGTTGCTACTTTGGAGGCAGTCACTGACTTCATCAGCAGGAGTGGAATCACAAACGTGCAACTAACAAAACAACAAAATGAAGAAATTCTGAAGGCTTTAGTTTTGGACAACAAGATCATAGAAGTGAAGAGTAATGGAATGGGCGAATTCGCTTCAATTCCAGTTGGAAAAGTTTGTTATAAATGCGTTGGTAAGGGAAGCGATGGAGAACCAAAAATCGGAGCAATGGCTTCCATTCCTTGTGGGGTTTGTCCAAGGATAAAGCATTGTACACCAGACGGCATCATTTCTCCAAAGACTTGTGTCTACTATACCAAGTGGTTGGAATTTTAGTTTGGTTATATTTCAGGTACAAAATTTCTGTAGGGTTTTGTCCTAAATTATTTGCCTTCATATATACCATGAATGAAGGTTCATTCGAGTGATTGGAAGTCTTTAAAGAAATTAATGTGATTTTGCCCTATCCTTTTTTTTTGCCTTAGTTATTCTACACACACGCACACCCTTTCATTAGTCCCGGCTCTGCATGGCCAGCGGTCAAGATGCCTACCAACTCTTTTAGCGCTCCCTCCCTGTGAATTTTTTTCCCCCGTCATTCTTCTTTCTACACAAATTATACATTCATTGAACTTGCAATTGCGTCTTTGATGGGTTATTGAATCTTCTCAATTGGGCCTGGTGCTAAGGAGCTTGGGATGTTAGTGTGTGTGGAGATTTTACTTCTGTTGTCAGGTAGAAAAGATGCAGGTATCTCATAATCACATGTGGCCTCAAACAAAAACATCACAAAAATATGCATCATCTGTTTTATTGTTTTCACAATTGGAAGATAACTAATCTCATTACTAACCTTTACATCTGATCTAACCTTAATTTTGTTGTTTTCTTTTGCCATAAACAATATATCAAACTGTGATTTGGAAAATGAATTAGAAAGGAAATTTCTTAAATTTTGTTCTGCTTGGTGGAAAATAATAGTTCTGAATAAGCCGTGAATAATAATATAAATAAATTAATATATATATATATATATATATATATGGTAATGGCCTATTCCTTACTCATGGAGGAATGTTAAAAGACCTATATACCCTTTTATGCTAGAAACTAGATGGCTCTGAGATATTCATGGCATTTGCTCTTCTCTAATATAAATCTGTACAGGGCTCAATAAGCTCCTCTCAGGATCAAACGGTCTTTTAATTTTTTTTTTTCCCAAAAGGATCAAACAGTCTATATCTAAGGAATTTTGCTAATTTCAAAACACGAACGAAAGATGATAGAAAGCAGATCATTCGCATTTTTGCTCCTCTCAGCCTTGCTATTCAATCTATCCGTGGCCAGGCCAATTATTTCTCTGCCACAGCCTCTTAGATCTTTGAAGATCAACACTAATCAGGTATGAATTCAATTCAAACTCCTTGTTCTGCATTAAAATTTTGATTTTGCGCATCTGGCGATTTTGTTGTTAAATCAATGCTTGGTTAAAATTTAAACCTGTGGTTTCAGAGCTCAAATAGCTGTTCATTCACAGTAAAGATAACTACAAGCTGTTCTTCGACTCGGTATACGCGAGATCATGTTAGCCTTGCTTTTGGCGACGCTTATGGCAATCAGGTAAGACCTAATTTTTTATCTGAAATAAAAGAGGAAGATTAATTGTAATTTGTGACTAGAAATTAAGAGGACTTAATTTAGGGTTTAGCAGATTGTTAATTAATGGCTTCATGAAGTATAATTGAAATGGTGGAGTAATTGTGTTATGGCATTAGGTGTATGTTCCAAGAATAGATGATCCATATTCAAGAACATTTGAGAGCTGTTCATCAGACTCGTTTCAAATAACAGGACCTTGCACATACCAAATTTGCTACTTGTACTTGTATAGGAGTGGATATGATGGGTGGAAACCGAAAACCGTGACTGTGTATGGGTATAACACTCGATCTGTCACATTTACCTACAACACGTTTATTCCTGCTGGTGTTTGGTATGGTTTTAATTTCTGTAATGGAGCTTCTGCTTCCACTTGATCAGTATCAAACGATTTAATGTTTTTGTTGTCAGTTTCCTTATTCTCTTCTCACATTTTCTTTCTATATAGAAGAAAGCGTATGCTACTAGTCTATGAGACTTGTGATTTTCTTTTTGTTTTTTTTCTGATTTTCGAAATTAAAAGTAGTGCATTTTCGAAAAAATTAGCTATCTGTCATAATTTAGCCGAGAATAAATTTCTAGGTTGAATTTATATTCGTATATACTATTTCCGTTTTTTTTATTTTTTGGTGTATTTTTAGATTGTTTATATTTTCATTTATAGTAAGTTTGGTAATTGTTTATTATTATTATTTTATTGATATTGGTGAAAAATTATTTTTTTTAGAATATTAGTAATTATTTATTTTTATTTTTATTTTGGTTTGATGAAAAGTTAATTTTATTGATATTGGTGAAAAGTAAATGTAAATAATAAAAAAAACGGAAATAGTAATTTGTAATGTAGAGCCTTTCATTGTTTTAGTCTCGAGATGTGCAGATGATCCAATGACTAACTAAAAAACATAAAACTTGAGTGGATATCTCTCAAAACAATGGTTTTTAGTTTTCAAATCAAACCCAACGACAACTACTCAAGCAGATGCATCATCACTACATTGTGACCAAAATAAGATTTTAACTGTTTGATGCACTCAACAGTTGAGAATCAAAATTGTAATCGTCAAGAATTGGAATCTTAATCATTGGCAAGTAGATAATCTGAGTAAAGAAATATGATTGATTTTGATATTCAATCGGTTATTAACAAATTGAGAGAAATTTGTATTTGATAATGAGAAAAATGAAAACAATAAATGTTTTTGTGAGTGTTACTGTGTTTTCTGTTAATATTCAAATTAGTTATTATGAAAATTGAATTGAAACCAAACTGTTTTCTCAGTTTGGTTCATATTGATTCATATATATTTGGTTCGATTAAAGACTCTAAAAATGGAAAATTTGACATATTTCGATTCATATTTGGTTTGATTTTTGTATCCAAATCGTTTTTTTTATTTTGGCAAACCAAATCGAAAACTGCACGCATATATATTAATTTTAATTGGATTTTTATTGAGGTGAGATAAGGTGTAATTAACTGAACTCACTGATTTTTTTCAAGCTAATTTTTTAGTAGAATTTTTAAGCTAATTTTGAATGATTTTTTTTTGGGTTAAGTTCTAGGTAACTCGGCAGTAATTCGGCTATTTACAATACAACTCTATTAAATTGTAAGTTTAGTTATGTGTTTTAAAAAGGGTTAATGCATATTTTGCCTCAATCTTTAGCCAAAAAATCATTTGGCTCTTTTATCTTTATGGAGAGTCAATTTACTCCTTAATGTTGCAAAAATAATACATTTTACTCTTTCGTCACACATGACCAAACATTTTCGTTGTGTGTGTAATACACGTATACTGATATGGCAAAAATGCTAACGTGGCAATATGTAAAAATCATTTTGCCCCTTGAACTTTGGTCAAAAAACTATTTTGCTTCCTTAAATTATGCGAAACACTATTTTGCTCTCTCAACTTTAAAAAATGATACATTTTTCTCCATACAATTTATTTTTATAATTTTTTTAAATGAAACACATAATATAATTTTAAATATTCTAATAATAATATAAATTGTCCAATAAACAAAAAAACATAAATTCACGAAACATGAAAAAGGGTTTCACAATAAGCAATGTATAAGAAATAGACAATAAAAATAAAAATTAATTTTTCAATTAAGCGATATATTATCTATATATTAAGTTTGAATATAAAATAATAAATTAGGAGTAATTATTGTTTTTAAAAAGAAAGCTAATATTAGTTTCAACATTTATATACATTAATTTTTTTAAAAAAATTTATACATATATATAACGGTTTTTTGAGGGTTACGGTTATCCATGTCTATTTACTTGCTTTGCCTTGCCTCACCTCGTATACAGTAGTAAAATTAGCTATATGTCCCATCCCATTACTCATTTTTCACTATCTACACTGGTCAAAATGGAATGGATTAGTATGAGTACTCAAAAAATTCCACCCCACTACCATATCTAAGCTTGAAGAAGATGATAGATATTTTTACTATTTCTTTAAATTTTATTTGAAAATAGAAATAATAATAATAATAATAATAATAATAATAATTAATGACTTAAATATATCATTTTGAAAAGTTTAAAGATCAAAGTGATGCCTTACAAAGTTTAGAGAGCAAAATAACTCTTTGCCAAAAATTCAAGGAGCAAAATTGTTTCTATTTCTTACCACATGGCACTATTTATGTGCCATGAGCAATTGTAGCCTACTCGCCAAATTTATGTGTGAAGAATGAGCAAAATATATTAATTTTTACAATATTAGGAAGCAAACTGATTTACCATAAAAGTAAGGAAACCAAATGATATTTTGATGAAAGGTTGGAGGGTAAAATATGCATAAACCAGTTTTAGGAAAAAAAAGGTTTAGCCAAACTAGAGGTACTAAGTTGTAATATTCTCTTAATAGTTAACCGCGTCAAGGTTATTTTCGTAATTAAGCCTCTATAATTTATTTATTCCCATTCCTATATCCGCTCCCACTTCACTGCTTTTAAAAACCCTAGCTATCCTCTCCCCCAAAATTTTCTCGCTTGGATTTTGTTTTAGAAGTTTCGCTCAATTTTCTTTGTTTTCTAAAATTGCGGCCATTCATTCAAAACTCTAGCACTTTACCCAAGCTCTGAAAGGTGAGCTTGCAGAACTATGAGCAACTCAATGAATTTTAAACGATAAAAATCCTTGAAATTAATTGAGTTTACTGATGTTTTGTATGTATGCAGGCCAAATGGGAGAAGTTAAAGACAACGACGCTTACGAGGAGGAGCTGCTGGACTATGAGGAAGAAGACGACAAGGCCCCTGATTCTGTCTCCGCTAAGGCCGGAGCTGAATCTGCTAAAAAGTTCGTTTCACGTTTTTCCTTTTAATATTCTGCATTTACTAGTTAATAGTTTTGTTTTGTTTTTTATTATGTTCAGAAAAGAATGCTAAGTGTTCGGGTTTATGTTTTAGCTGCATTGAAAATTTTTCCTTTATATGAAACTTTTTGTTGTTCATTTGTTTTCTATTATTTATTTTCCTTTAGAAGTTGAGAAATCATTTTACTGTTATTGTATTTCATCATTTTCTGGGACACCTGCTTTAAACTGTGCACCAGCGTGCTCTTAAGAATGCATAAAACCTCTCCAGATTTAACTATTTTCTTCTGGGTTTTGTACTGCATCTTTGTTCGTATGTTGATTTGTAGTGACAATATATTTTTTTATTGATGGTTATTTACTTTAAACAATTCAGGGGCTATGTGGGAATTCACAGTTCAGGATTCAGAGACTTCCTGTTAAAGCCAGAGCTTCTACGAGCCATTGTGGATTCTGGATTTGAACATCCTTCAGAAGGCAATTTTTTCAACTTTTCTCAATCAATGATATATTTAAGTTTTAATTATTTGAGTTTGTCAGAAATTTGTTTTGAACAACTGTTACCATTGAATATACATGTTTAGGCTTTTTCAATTTTCAGTGTATTATGGTGTATTAGATCTTTGGAGTTTTACCATTGCAACTGTGCCTGTGCTGTACTGTGTGCTTTTAAATATGTGACTGACTCAGAAGCCAAACTCCTTAATTCACTTGACTTAAATGAATTTCCTTAGTTAGATGCTAAATTTGCTAACATTTTGAATGTCCTTTGATTGCTGACTCATGCAAGAATTTTTCTGAACTTCCAGTCTGGTGTTGACTATAAGAACACAGGCATATTAGGTGTTTTTTCTGCTCTATTTTGCCTATCTTCTTGATAGGAAGTACACAACTACTGGTGTAAAATCCAATATAGGGAAATTTACATTGGAGTACCTAAGGTGCCCATGGCACATATTGGTATACGCTTTGGTAAAAATGGCTTTGATGCCAAAATCATATACGATGTGATATTGTACTGCATTTTGTCTCATGGTATGGTACACCCCATTAAAGTTTTCCCTGTACTACAATTAGCAGCGAACAGCATGAAGGAGTTTTATGAAAGTACGGAAGTTAATAAGTGACAAGAGGATTAAAGATAACTGAAAGTCTCAAAGTGTAATTAGCTTTGACTAGTTCCTGATGAAGGCCTTTTATAGGAAGTCCGAGGCGGTGAAGCCCCGAAAACCCCTCGTCCAATAGAATTTATCGGGGCCCTTGAATTTCGGAGCCCAAGAAGCCCTTAGATTTTCAGGGTCCAGCAGGCTGGCCGGGTTAGGAGGTCGAGGTCAGTTAGGCGACCTCTTCCCTCGTATAGATAAGAGCGAACTTCCCCGAACTAGGTAAAGGGCGACCTTACCCTGGGTTCAGGAGAAAGCGACGCCCCCTCTGACTGAGTGTGGGTTCAACCACACCTTTTGAGGGGGCTCAAACATGGAGGAGGGTTACAATAACAAGATCAGTTTTGAAGGCTATGTATTCCTATATGCCTATTATATTTATGAGGCAAACAAAGAAAAAATGATAAAAGAAAATGGGTGAAGTTAGGAATTGAAGTTGAGAGATGGCCTGTTCACCTTGCTATAGAATGATTGTTTAGAAATTCTTTTCATTTGTTTGTTATGTTTTGTCCTACATTGAATGTTGTAAAAATTTGCATTTGAGGAACTAAACAGGACAACCAACGGAAATTTCAACCCCATTGGCACCAAATTGGACTTTAAAGTCTATTTCAATCTTTAAATGTGTGGTACTCTAAAATTTTGTTATCTTTCCAATCTTGATTTGCCACCATTCTCCCCCCACAGAAGGCTGTTATTTGCAGTATTTGCACTTTTATTTGTTATTCAATTTCTGTCACTTCTATTTGACATTCTTCTCTGTCCCTCTATTTGTGTGTTTCATATCAACACCAAACTTCCCAATGTGATAGAGTACATACATGTCCATTTGATTTGGAAGGAATCACTTCCTTGAATATGCAAGTTGGAATTGTTTTTCGGTCTGCTGGAAAATTTTTTATCTTCAATCTGAATGTTGGGCGTTTTCTTTCCTTGATTTATTTTCTTTTCCATTTACAGGTAATTTCTCCTAACTATACGTGCTGAGAGTCATAATTTCAGCATGAAAACTGGTCTTGGTATACCTTTCATTTAAAGGATCTGGAAGGTCTTTATACTCACTGAGGATTCGTACCCTGCGATTTTTTTCCCTGCATCAGTGCAACATGAGTGCATCCCTCAAGCTATCCTTGGAATGGATGTCATCTGCCAAGCAAAATCTGGGATGGGGAAGACTGCTGTTTTTGTCCTATCTACTCTACAGCAGATTGAGCCTGTAGCAGGTCAAGTTGCTGCACTTGTTCTATGCCATACAAGAGAATTAGCATATCAGGTATGTCTCCTCCTCCAAGTTTTGATGGTTCTTTTGGAAGTATTATGGACCTTGAGTGTGAATTTTCACCGAAGATTTTTCATTTTTTGGAGTTCAATGTTGTGGGATTTTTCTTTTTAATTGACCCTGAAGATTCATTTGTTTTGTTATCCTTATGATACTAAAATCCCGTTGGTTTCTGTCATACAGATATGCCATGAATTTGAGAGATTCAGTAGCTATTTGCCTGATATAAAGGCTGCTGTCTTTTATGGTGGTGTCAATATCAAGGTTCACAAGGATATACTGAAAAATGAATGCCCTCATATTGTTGTTGGAACTCCTGGAAGAATTTTAGCTCTTGCAAGAGATAAAGACCTTGGGTTAAAGAATGTGAGGCATTTTATCCTGGATGAGTGTGACAAGATGCTTGAATCACTTGGTATGTTTGTGTTTTGTTAACTGGGAAAAAAAATTAACAATTTTGTTATTATATTAATACTTGCCCTTTTTTTTATTTGTTTGTATCTTTTCCAGATATGAGGAGAGATGTGCAGGAGATATTCAAGATGACTCCTCATGACAAACAAGTTATGATGTTCTCGGCAACACTTAGCAAGGAAATTCGTCCTGTTTGCAAGAAATTTATGCAAGATGTAATGATTTACTCTCACTTATAATGTGTTATGTGATTTGAAGTTCCTCTGAGATAGCATGATCTCCCACAGATTTGTCATTCATTGATTGCATATTGTTATTTTTAAGGAAGAACAAAATTTTACTGATCTATGCTCTCTAGATGTCCTAGTTAAATTATTCTTCATATGACTAACCTGCACAGATTTATTTTTCCGTAGTGCTAATTTCTTGTGGTATGCTGATTCACTTGTTATTTTGTCCTTCCAGCCTATGGAAATTTATGTAGATGACGAGACCAAGCTTACTCTTCATGGTCTTGTGCAGGTATCCAGAAGATCTTTAATTGATACAAATTGAACCTTTGCAATCAATACTGTTATGTTTGTTTAATGAAATTGTATATTTTTCTTTAGCACTATATCAAATTGACTGAGATGGAGAAAAATCGCAAGTTGAATGATCTGCTTGATGCATTGGACTTCAATCAAGTTGTCATTTTTGTCAAAAGTGTGAACAGAGCAGCTGAGCTGAACAAATTATTGGTAGAATGTAACTTCCCTTCAATATGCATCCACTCTGGAATGTCTCAGGAAGAGAGGTAAGTAATTGGAGGATGCTATGTTCCATGGATGTTCAAAATTATTTATCTGCCTTCTTTATGGATAATTTTAGTATGTGAGTTACTGTATAGCTGTGATAGTCAAGTTAATTTCAGGCTTTCTACCCATGCCAAACTTGTTTACAATTTGAGTGCCCCTGCCAACATGTCTCTTGATTAGGGCATCTCTCTTGCATGTTGCACGCAGGTGGTGAAGGTGTTCAACGATATGATCATATTTAGTGAATAACCATGATTGTTGAACTGTGTGTATGTCTATTACGTTGATCCTGATATATGCTACCTGTTTAGGAAGTTAGGATGCTAATATCTATTTGTAGTCGATCTAAACTGGTACAATAACGTAAATGCTCTCGATCATAATTCAGTGGTCCCTTTAACATGTCCAAATGGGATACATGTTACCTTTTATTAGCTCTTCTTGTCTTCTACTGATTACTCAATTCATTGGACCTATTAGGTCTCACAAAGCCTTAGGTTTCAAGAAATTGAAAGGTTATTGGACTAAGCAAAGAATTTTCATTACTCAGTTCATTGGGTCTATTTGGTCTCACAACAAAAGCCTTCGGTTTCAAGTGATTGAAAAAGTTGTTGTACTAAGCAAACAGCTTTTGATAACGGTCATATTGAATGCATTATGGTGACTGGATTTTAAATTTTTAATAGAAGCAGATAACTAGTGATGCATATTCTTGTATATTATAGCATTTTAGACTTCGATTCATTTGCTTTATTGTATGCTCTTAAGAATGTACCAATGGACGCATCTGTGTAACTTACTGAGGGTGCTGATCTTCATAATACACCATTGGTCTAGGTTATAATACACCATTGGTTTATAATACACCGTTGGTTTTACTGCCTATTATTATCCTTGAATAGATTGATAAGCAATTGGCAGAGGTTGCATATTTCTTGTGTCCAGAGTTCCTTGAAAAATTGGAAAAAAATATGGTATTTTAGAGAAAGAATATCAAATTTTTTGGATCAAATTCAAGAAAAAATCTTGCTTCAGGTGGATAGTAATGCCACTAGTGCCCCCCACCCCCTGCGAGAGAGAGAGAGAGAGAGAACTATCTCTGTTGTTTATTTACATGATATTAGTCATTACTCAGAAGAGGGTTAAAAATGAAAGAGCCATGCGATATGAAAGAAATATTTTGTACTACACTTGAGTTAAATATAGAATGAAAATCAATTTTTTACTTTAGACCTTGCTTCTTGTGTCAAATTGTTTGCCGACAGATTTCTTGTGGTTTTGTGTTTTTAAGGTTGACAAGGTATAAGGGTTTCAAGGAGGGGCATAAGCGAATTCTTGTTGCAACTGACTTAGTTGGAAGAGGAATTGATATAGAACGTGTTAACATTGTTATCAACTATGACATGCCAGATTCTGCTGATACATACCTGCACAGGGTATGTAGCAAGTGCCTTTTTGCATTTTATTTTGTGATTGGAGTGCTTTTTGACATTTGGTTGCTAGTAATTTGAAATTCATTTTATTTTGCTCACAACTTTGATTTCAATTGGTTGATAACGTTAGGTTGGAAGAGCCGGTAGGTTTGGCACCAAGGGACTTGCAATTACATTCGTCTCATCTGCATCTGATTCTGATGTTTTGAATCAGGTAGCTTATTCTCAAATAGTTCTTGGGAACGTTAAACACCAGTTCACAATGTTCACCCTTTACTCATAATGATAAAACATTCTATCATATCAGGTTCAAGCAAGATTTGAGGTGGATATAAAGGAGCTTCCTGAGCAGATTGATACTTCCACATACAGTAAGGGCTTGCCTAATCTTTATTTTGCTTTTGTTTACTTCGTTTTCCAAAACAGTATCTAGCTTCACTGTCTGAAACTTTGCTGGGCCTGAATGGGCTAATTTCTAAGGCTAGGTTATGTAGTCCAGGGTCATTTTCAGTTGCCATTTTTTCAATTAAAAGGGCTTGAAACAAGAGGTGACGTCTTACATAATGTTTAGCTCAAAAGGATCTACAGAAGCAAGCACTAAGATCTCAAAGAAATAATTGTAGCCTTTGTAGGAGAAGGTTTAAGCACTTGGTTTATTTCAGAGGATTCATTTAATTTCACTTGGGAGATTTGAACCAGCCCCTTCTTAACTGATACTAACTTTTGTTATGGCAAAGTATGAAGGTGCCTTATTTTAGTCCTGGCAATTTTTAGGCCGTGAATATGATTGTTGTGCTGATTTTGTGCAGTGCCGTCGTGATGGATGCAAAACACTGCAATATAGTCAATGACATTGCGAGCTTGGCAGGGAGTGAAGGTTCAAGTGCTTTATTCATTATATTGTGTTGTGTAGAAGGATATTGACTTGTGGTAGTTGTTGACTTGAATGATTTATTCAACATTAAAATCTTAAGAGTTAGAATTTTGGGACATTTTTGGCTTAATCTTGTTAGTCCCCTAGTATTTTCTGTTGTATTTTATTATAGGATTATTATTTTTATTGGCTATTACATAAATTAGGCATTCCTTCCATGGTTTGGTTTTTGATTTTTTTTCCTTCTAATATTGAAATGCTGATTAGTGTTGAGCATTACCTCACGCTCTATGGAATGCAAACGATTGCATGTGAATTAACGGAGCTCGGAGAATGAAAATTCCATTGGACTCTTGGAGATTGTTACAGTTAGCTTGAATTTGCAAATTGCATAGGTTACCTGCTAATTGACGTACTTAGATTAGATGCATAATAGCTCCCAAAAAAAAACATTATATGATCTGCATTAAAGGGTTTCATCATCCTGAAATTAAGATTCATTTTTTAGTTGCAAAATATTCAATACTAGCATTTCATATCGATAGGTTGGTGTAATTTTTCTTGTGCGTGTACATTTGCATAATAATAATGAATAGCCATCCCTTAGGAGGTATTGTTTAAAGAATACTTGTTTCAGTTACTCATTAAATTAGAGTTCAATATTTTTCAGACAATAATTCTCTTGTATATATTGCTGAATAATAAAAAGTTTGGTTTATTTTAATAATTAAATAGAACTAAATTCAAAATAATAATAATGAAGAATGATTGTTCTTAATCAATTATTATTGGAACTCGGTCATCTGAAAATAATACCCATTGTAGAGCTAGCAGATACCCACCAACCCTATGCTTATACACTTGTTAGTCATCCCAAGTTAACGTTGATGAATTTAAGTTCTGAATCTTGTAAAGATATATTCCTTGAAAAAAAGAAAAATTACCCATTAAAAGTAATGCATATGTAGGGGATATTTAGATTAACAAATATTTTTCAAAAAAAAGAAAAAAGAAAAAGAGAGCTTTAACACATGAAATATATTGATTAATTAAAATTGATGAGATTTTGTGAATGTCCCAGCATTGACATTTTTTCCTTAAAAAGAAAAAAGGGAAAAGAAAACTGTAAAATCTAGGCCATTTTTACCATTCTAGTCCAAACAAAATCTTTCTTTGTACTTTGTTTCTGTTTTGATGCAAGAGAATTAGGGCAGTAACTATTCATTTATCTCCTAAAAAACTCTGATTTCTTTGCTAGAATAGATAGCAGATATCTTGGAAATAATTTTCCATCTCATCATCTTGAATGCCATATGCAATTTATGGTTATAAATCATCCTGGCTTAATTGTACGGAAGTTTTACAGTTTTGGCATTGTGTACTTTCATTTAGTGACATCAAATAAAAAGGCCAAATACATCTTTTGCTCCCTGAACTTTGGCCAAAAATACTTTTGGCTACCTAAACTTTACCTATTTCATCCCTATAGTTTGAAAAAACATGCACTTTCTGATCCTTGTCCACGCTGGCAGACAAGGTCGTGGGTTCGAACAGTGTGAGGTGCGTCAAAACTGTCAAGACAGAGGTTTTTTAATTGTTTGCCCCAATAAAGGACCTAAATGAAAAAAAAACTTTCATGGACTATTTTGTAAATAATCCTGAAACATCATCTTCAACCTGATGAACTCCAGCCTCTGCCCAAAACATAACCAGCAGCCACCATTGATCTCCTCCCCTGCTCACTACCACCATGACACAACCGCTTTTGTTTCCTTTCCTTTTTTGTTTCAAATGCTCCTCTGTAATTCCATTCAAAAAAAAAAAAAAAAATTGAATGGGAAAGAAGCTACAAACATGAGGAGAAGGAATAAGAATCTAAATAAATTCCCATTTACGCAACATCAATTTCATGCTATATTAAATTCTCATTTACGCAATGAATATAAAGATCACAATTTTCTTTTTCTCAAAAATTCCCAGCAAACAAACAAACAAATCAATGCTCCACCGTCAACAATAGCGCTCCAATTTTATTCCGCATAATCCTCGCTAGTCGCGATTGAGGGCCAGTAGAATCCCGATTTCATAAGTGAAAATCAACACAAATTCCATGTCTGCAATCGCACACCTATTATCCTGTAATCCAAGCGACCGTTTCTTCTTCTTCTCTACCATTGCCTCCACTTTTGGGATTGCACTGCTTTATAGCCAATCTTTTATCCAACCTTCAATACTCTCCCAGCAGTAGCAAACTCAACTCACTACCATCGCAAATCCGTTTTCTGAATCACACTATTAAACCTCCGACCCCGAGTCGAGCAAGCCATATTGGTCGAGATTCGCTTCCCTCTTTTTTTGTTTTATGAAATCATGAGCAGAACCAAGAAATTTCATGTTTGTGCTTGATAATGATGTGTAGAAAAGTGGAAGAAACAAAAGTGGAAAAGAAAACATAAAAATATTTCCAGGGATCATTTTGTAAATAACCCAAATAAAATTAATAGAGCATGCACTCCACGCAGTACTTTTAATATACACAAGGATCAGAAAGTGTACATTTTTCAAACTATAGGGACGAAATAGGTACTTCGTAAAGTTTAGGGAAGCAATAGGATTTTTTGCCAAAGTTCAGGGAGCAAAAGGTGTATTTGGCCCAAATAAAAATACTAGAATTCTTAGAAATATCTGACTCTGACTATGGAAATACAAACTGAGTTACTAGCAAGCTTTTGCACAAAAGAGGCATAAAATGAATCCCATAAATTTTAAATCAAAATAACTAGACGTGTGCATAATATAAATTCTAGGGACCGTGAGGTCTAGTTTCGATCTCCCCTATACCTATGTAAAAAAAATCATAATTATGACATACATTTGATGCATGATTTAAGAGCAAGGCTAGAGTTCTTGATTTCAATAATTTTGATTTGCCAAGTTTGTTTTATTTTATTTTAAATTATCGGTTCTAATTTTTATACATTAAGTCCCAATATCAAAAGTAGTGAATTATAATGTGCAGAATTTAATATGTAATAAGACTGCATATTTAGCGGCAAAAAATTATTTTTATCTATACAGAGCCAATTCTGCAATCTGAATAATCTTAATAATAATAATAATAATAATAATAAGCTTCCATACCAAAGTTTCTTAGGTTAGTAGTATCATAACACTTGGAAATATAAATGGAAAAGAAAGAGAGAAGTATCCATTAGATTTTTCAGTTTCCTTAAAAAGTCCAATTCCTTTCACCTTATATATATCATATATTTGTGGTACACCTATGCACTTATCTCTATTTAAAACTTGACCTTATTCCTCTTTCTCCTTTCATTTCTTTAACAATGGTATTACTCTATTTCACTCAACACTGTTTAAGCTTATACCACATCATTTCTGTTCATATATCTCTCTCCTATATACTAAGAATAATCTTTTAATCTAATTCTTTTATTATTTCAAACATTAATTTGCAGGATTTTCTAACTATTCTGTATGCATCAAGCCTATTCTCTACAATGGTCTCAGTAATCTCAAGTCATAATTTGGATTATAATGTTTTAAGTTTCGGAGCAGTCGGTAATGGATTTGCAGATGACACTCAGGTACTAAAAAATTCAGTATATATCACCGAGCGCATAGATCAACTGCTTTGAGGTTGTTCTAGCTTAACCAAAGTTCTCTTTGTATTCTTACCCGGCTTAAATCCGGATTAATCGGCATCCATCGTTTGGTGACCGGAAACTGCATTGTTAATTCCAATTTTTCACAATATTCAATATATGGATTTATTGTTATACTAAAATTAAAATGTGGAAACTGCAGGCATTCGAAAAGGCATGGAAGGCAACATGTAACGATAATGAAGGGACTCCTTCAATGATTATTCCAAGTGGAAAGACATTTTTAGTGCATGCTACAAATTTTTTAGGCCCTTGCAAGGCTCAAAATATCAACATTCTGGTAAATAATCTCAGGAATGTAATTCTGATAGAAAATTTTATTTATTTAACAGAAAAAGGGGCTGAAATTATATATATATATATATATATATTATTTTATTTTATTTTATTTTAATTTTATTTCAGATATCAGGAACAATTATAGCTCCTGAAGATCCAAATTATTGGAAGGGAAAAGATTATGGAACATGGTTAGGTTTTCAATATGTAAATGGGCTAAACATAAGTGGAGGTGGGTTGCTTGACGGCCGTGGCGAGCGGTGGTGGCAAAGTTCTTGCAGATATCATCCTGTAAATGTATGAAATTAATTATACAAATACAATTTCTTTTCTTTCTTCGTAGAAATTAAATAAACTGTGTTAATTTTTTTTCTTAACAGGGTTGCAACAACGTTGCTCCAACGGTGAGTATATATATGTGTGTGTGCTATTACATATATAGTTTGTTTGTTGGTCTGAAATGAAAAAGGGTTGTTGATTTGGTATTTTGTGTGTCAGATACTGAGTTTTGCGTTCTGTAATAATCTTGAAATGAGAGGAATTAGAGCAGCAAGAAGTGGTGGAGCTCATTTTGTGATATTTGGGAGTGAAAATGTTAAGTTCAGAAGACTGAATTTACAATCGCCAGAGTCAAGTCCAAACACCGATGGTATTAAGATTTCACATTCACGTTTTGTGTCCATTCATCGATCTGTAATTGGTTCTGGTAATTCACTATCTTAATTATTCAAATCCATTAATTAGCTTCCTCTAATTCTTTATTTTTATATGGTAACTGATTATTGTTAATCACTTGATAATTAACAGGTGACGATTGTATTTCTTTACTAGACGCTTCGTATCACATTAGCATTACTAAAGTTATATGCGGACCCGGTCATGGTATAAGGTAATGATTTTTTTTTTTTTTTGGTATATAATCTTAATAAAACAGTAATAAATGTGACAAATGCGACTAAATAATTTTTTTTTATAGAAAGTTAATTAATTATTGAATTGATACAAATATAGTAAAAATAGATTGGATCTAAAGAAAATATATCTATTATGAAAGGTATATATATATAACTCAAAAGTTATTTGTTAATGTGTTGTAATATAGCATTGGAAGCTTAGGTAGAAATGGAGAAGAGGTAGATGTAGAGGACATAACTATCAGCAATACTAAATTTTATAAAACAACCAATGGTGCAAGAATAAAGACTTGGCAGGTATGATATTATATAATGTTGTAATTGCATGGATTTCATGATATTTTTGTACTTACAGTGCAGAAATCAAGAGCTTAAATACTCACAATTTTTCCTTAAAAGGCTCACTTGGGACCGTGACTCCGTGAGGTCCTAGGTTTGAAACCCCATTTATCCTTCCTACCTTGCATGGGCGGACCTACCTTAGGCTTAGGGTAGGCGTCCGCCCATACTGTCTTAATAAATTGAAAATGGCATATTGGTGTAATATAATGTCTTGGCCTAGTTAGTGAGACTTTTGGCTTGATAGGCAAAGCGTCTTTGTTTAACCTCCCATCATTTCACATATAATGATTGATTTTTGTTAAAAATATTTTTATTATATTTTTAATTCATTTATATAGTATTTTAATGTTTTATTAAAAAATTATAAATTTTTCAATGTTATTTAAAAAAAATTATAAAATTTTTTTTGAATATATGTTTTATTTTATTATTTTTAATAACTTAATTTTATTTTTATGGTTAATCTAATTAATGTAAATAATAGAATAAAATTTGAATTTTTGATATTTTTAATAAATTATTTTTTTACCTACCCTCACATAAATTTCTATATCCCCACTTTGTATCTATGGGAAAAAAACAAAAAAAAAAAAAATTCTCATGTATATAAATAATTAAAATGGTGATTTGTAACGGCATCAATTTTTATTTTGTAGGCTGGGAGCGGTCAAGTTCGAAATATTCGTTTCTTAAATATAAGCCTCACAGAAGTGGAAAATCCGATTATTATCGATCAATATTATGGTGAAAAAAACTCCCCTCCAAGAAAGTTGGTAAGAAATGTTATTTTTTCTGATTTTTTTTCTTGTATTATCACCTACGAATGAATCAGAGTGTTATAATTATGATGATCCTGAACAGAAAACAGGAATTCGTATAAGCAACGTGCAATATAATGGATTCTTTGGGACATCAACGACCCAAGTGGCTATCAATCTGAATTGCAGTAACGTTGTACCCTGCACCAACATTAGATTGCAAAATATTGAAGTAAAACCTGCAAAATCTGGAGACCAAGTCACTGCTACTTGTAATAATGCTTATGGATTTGGCAGTGGATTTGTGGAACCCAGCTCCTGTCTCATAAGAAGTTGAAATTTTTTAATTAAACTCAAAAACTGTTTGTTGTTTTAAGTTATGTAATTAGAGTTTATGAAAAACAAAAAGGAAGTCATCTTTGTTTCTTTTTTTTTTTTTTATTAAGCACAAGTTTACATTTGTTGTGCTAATTCGCTAATTAATAACAAATTTCCTGAATTTTGGCCTTCTAAATCAGAGTTTACAATTTATTTTTTTTTAATGTATTACTGTTATCAAGTCAAGTCTAAAACAAACACCTATAATTAAGGAAGCTAATTATAAAAATATTTGAGAATCAAGTCTGAGAATGGACATTTTGGTAGATATGTTTATTCCAAATACCAACAAACAGAATAGTTCTATCTGGTGCTAACAATTATTTGGTATGAGTGGTTCGACATTCTTATATCTTAATTAAGAGGTTGAAGTTTTTCTTTATGAATATAAAAAACACTTATTGGGGACACTTTAAGCCTTAGTAAGTCCCCTTAAAATATAAAAAGGTACCTACTAGAAGCTTCACTTAAGCCTTCCAACCAACATAGAATAGTATTCTAGGGAAGTTAACCCATTTGTGTTGGGCAACTAAGGAGTATAGCAAATTAGAAAATACCTAAGGGTAAGTAGAAGTAGATCCAGGATTTTTATTTTTATGGGGCATCGAACCAAATGCTCTAAAAAATATATAATAAAAAAAAATTATCACTATATAAATAATACACTCAAAAAACCATTTAACATTGCACATAATAAATTTATATTAACTAAAATCTACTACAATTGTTTCCGTTGAATTCTCATATTTTGGAATCGATTTACAATGTGATCAATACTAACTTTCAGAAACAAATCTTTCTCTAAATTAGAAACCAAATAATCATTTAACAATTGATCTCCTATAGTACTTCACAATTTACTCTTCATTATTTCAATCTTTTTTGAAAATGCTTTTTCCACACTTGCCGTTGCCACGGGAAGAATCATTGATAACTTCAAAAGCAAATATACTCTCGGATGAGTTTCATGCTTTTGAGTCTCAACAAGTTTCACCGAAAACTCATTCAGGTTCTTTACCTTTAAAAATCTGTCATCATTTTGAACGTCAACAATGAAATTTTGTAGTGAATGTCACATCTAAAAATTTAGTTAACGGAATTCGATCATAATTTTTTTTTATATTAAAAAAAATAGAAAAGAATATATATATATATATATACATATAAGGACCAAAATTGTTAGGACTCAATTTAAAATTTTAAAAGAAATCACAAGGTGGAATGTAAATTTTTGCAGGTTTGACTGAAAAATAAGTTTCCATTTAAGGGTCGAATAATAGAAAGAAATTTAGAAATGGTGCATGCAAAAATTGTTATGTAGTGGAAACAGCTGCTAACAAATAAAGTTGTTAAGTGGAGGAATTTAGAGAAGGGTGGCTAATGGATGTTTGAGGTGGCAGAAGGTGAGGATCACGTGGCAAAGTGTAATGAATTGCTGGCAGTTGGTGAATATTTTAGAATTAGAAATTGAGAGTAAATAGATACTTTACCATTTATTTTTATTCAAATCGAAGGAGCAAATCCTCCCAAAATATTCGAAGCTCTCATTGAAGCAACTGGGTTCATAGAATTGAATATATCTGTGAGTGTTTAAGAAGAATAGAAGGAGTATAAGTACTTGACAATGGACGAAGAAATGGTCTGAAGGAAAGCGAGTATGAAGGAAACAAAAAGAAGGAAATTTAAAATTTGCAATTTATGGTTTCTCCATTGTTTTTAGAATTTGACTTCATAAATTGATTCCTGGGAAGCCACTGGTTGTGTTCAGCGGAAGAAGTAGGCTGCCCAGTCACCGGAAGGTGGTTTTTCAGTCGGACCATCCGACAAGCGTATGGGTAACCCGGTTACTGTGGAGGCGATTTCCAGGCGTTTCGATTGCCGTCCAAGGGATTTGAGGCTGCGAGTGAGACGGCGACGACGAGAGGAAGAGCTTAAGCCCTGGTACGCCGCCTGAGGTTGCCGGAAGCGTCAATGGGCTTCGTGGGCTCGGGTCTGGCGGCGTTCGACACAGACGGAAGCAGGCGAAGAAGAAAGAAGGAACGCGTGAGTGGCTTGCGTTTTGACCCATACGGCATCGTTTTGGGTCTGCTTGGAACGGCGTCGTTCTGGAAAACAACGCCTCTGATGCCCGAAGTCTGGGACAATTGCGTCGCGGCCCCAAAGGTTCCTTTAGTTCTTCATTCAGGTCCCTCCGTGTCCACTTTTAACCTCTGAACTTTAATAAATTTTCAATTGAGTCCAGCAGATTAGTTTTAAGTATATTTAAGTTTATTTTTGAGAAATTAAATATTTTAGGGCATAAATAAATATTTATATGGTAAATTTAAATAAATTTAGGGTCTGGACAGTGAGCTTAATCAAGGAACAGAAAGAAATTTTGGAGGGTTAGCATATAGCAAAATTTTATCAGGTTTGGTACTATTATTTTTAAAAGTATTTAAATTAATCTCGTTTTAATTTATTGAAATGCATTTTCTAAATTGTTGATTTATATTCTGGAATTTATGAAATTATTTAATGTTGATTTTGTGGAGGACTCGAATGTGTATTCGAGTTATAAAATAATTTTTAATACCGTAGCAGTATTCGCAAGCGCGAATTTTCCAGTACGGTAAAAATAGAATTTTATCTAAATGAAATTTTTCAATATTATATTAATTGAAATGTGTTTAATGGAGATTTATTTATTTCTCAAAGATTATTATTTTTGGAAGCATGAGAAATGATTTTATTATTTATCGCAATTACATGTACAATGAAAATTTGAATTGAATGATCGACAAAATGAATATTCGAAAGGAATGACGTAATAAAGATTATTGAGAAATCATTATTGAAAGTGGAATTGTTTTATGCTCTACTTGGTTAATGGAACCTTAGTGATAAGAATATGTCATGACATATGGTTGAAAAATTCTGCGCAGTGTGATACATGATGTGAAATGAGAAACCACGGGCGTGGCTGCGATCTACGACCCAGTGATAAAATATTAATTCGCGAATAGCTGCGATCTATCTCCGAATTAATACAATTCGTGAATAGCTGCGATCTATCTCCGAATTGTAACCCTAGTCTTATCCTTGGTGTTTGAAAATACCAGTAGAGCAAATGATAAATGATATTGTATGATAAATGTTTATTGCTATGATTTATGGTTTTGCAAAGTTGATTTCTTAATTTTAAAACATAAGTGAATTTGCTTTTGCAAAATGAATTTGTCAACTGCTTTCAAAATATTACTGCTTTATTTTTACGTGCAAAAATTATATATATGTACCCACTGAGCATGGAGTTGCTTAGCGAGTTATTTCTGTAACTCGCATGTCTGTAGCTAAAAATGCGTGAGATCCAGCATTCACAGGAGCAGTTCCCCAGTACAGCATTTTGGTATAGATATATTGTAGTTCAAGAATTTTTAGTGTACTATTAAATAGCTGTTATGTGTAATATTTATATAAGCTAGCTTGGAATAGATAAATTGTCATTTTTGGGATAATAATGACATACTATCTAGCGTGCCTGTTATATAATAAAATAATTATTAGCTTTATGTTATTCAAGAATTGTGTAACAATAGTTAACGGCGTTGTGACACTTTAACTTGTCTTATTCGTAAGACGGGTTGGGGTGTTACAGTGAATGT
>CATIWJ010288783.1:0-11747 GCA_949640765.1 Croton laevigatus
ACTTGATTAAATTTTCAATCAATTCTTATCCTAATCTATCCATCAATTATTCTGTAAATAATTGATGAATTTGCATTTAATTTAACCTCAATTACACTTAATTTGAATTTCATTTGCGTGGGTTTATTTTTAGTATACTATGGTTTATTATTGTTTATGAGTTTATTATATATTTACTATTGGTTTATTTATTTAATATAGGACTACAATGGTTTATTCTATCCCCTTCTCGGTGTCGATAAAATTTACGACTAATATTAACAGACGAAAGTCACACTTAACTTAATTTATTTATAACCGCTAACCTAATTTTTTAACAGACCGTAAAATTATAAGTATTGGGCTGTGACAACCACCACCATCCCCTCCACCACCGCTGCTCCCCGCCACCGCCGCTACTTCTATTCCTCAGAGGGCAAGTAACCATTTGAAATCAGATTATATGGGTTAAATGGGTTTGGGTCAACCTGAAATTAGCAGGTTAAATGGGTTTCAAATTGACCTGTTTAACTCGTTTATCTTAAGAAAAAAAAGCTTAAACAGATCAGGTCGACCTGTTTAACCTGTTTATTAAACAGATCAGATCAGGGTTGAGTTTTTTTACCTGTTTATCTAAACAGGTCAAATCAAGGTTGGGGGATTTTCAACCCGAACCTGCTTGACATGAACACGAACCTGACACGACACGACCTGACCTGTTTGACACCCCTAGTTTCTACATACTGTTTATCATCTGTTTATAATTTGTATGCAATATATTTATATCATGTATACCTCACTATAGGCCGCTGATCATCACAATGATCAACAGCAAGTCAGCAACAATACCCTACCTCAAATACATCAAAAGAAAGAGCTAAATAAAATTCGGAATTTTTTTTTGGGCGTCTTTCCTTTTTTTTTTTAACTTCTTGTTACCATCATCCTCTACCCAAATGACGCCAATTCCATTTGCATTTTGCATTTGTGCAATTTGTTCACCTGCTTTTCATTTGTATACTCCTTGGAAAAAAGAGTTTAGGGTCTATTTTTCTATTTTATCCATAGGCATAGTGGCTAAACTATTCTCTTTAGTCTTAATAGTTAATTTAAGAAATATCATCTCTAATGTATTTAGTTAGTTATTTGATTTGACCAAGTGTTTAATTAATAAAATGCATATAGCTAGATAATAAGATTAAATCCACAATTATTTAGTCGAGTTGATACCCAAATTAAAATTTCAGCCAAATTACCTAATTAAGCAAACTAAATTATTATACCTGAATCGATCAAACTACAAATATTTTGGCCGAATTAGCTAAAATATAATCAATTTTTTAAAATTATATGATAGCCATTTTTATGTAAGAAATTCGGATAATTCGACTAAAAATATTTTTTGGCGAATTAATCTAAATTTTTATAAATTTTGGCAGAATTATTTTTTCACAGTTTTATATGGACCAAATTTGTCGAATTGCCTAAATTGATTGAATTATCCAGACTGCACACTCACCTCTAGTATACAGTAGATAAGGAGAAAGCAAAAGGTGTCAAGGATGGTTGAAAGAAAGGTGATAATATTTTGTAATGTTAAGGGAAATTTACAAGTTGGATTTTGATATTTGGTTAATATTAATATTTAGTTACTACTTTTTGACGTAATTACTCTTACATTTCTTTTCTTCGGTGTTATTGCACTATATCATCATTCCATCTAATTTTTAAGGATATTCTTAGAATATTTTGCTAGATTATTCAGAAAATATTCCAAGAATATTTATAAAAAATTGGACAGAATGACAATATATAGAGTGTAATATGTTCAAAGTTAAAGATTTTTAATTTTTTTTTAAGAATGAAGGACATTTTAATAATTATGTTAAAAAAAAAGTCACTACAAAATGATATTGTTCAAACATCAAGATTGAATAGTAAATTTACCTAATTTTAAAAACTTAATTATTTATCTTTTACAATTAATAGCACATTTTAGAAACTAATAGGTACCAAATAGCACAAAGTTTTCAAAATGTAATAAATATCACATTTCCAAAAAAAAAAAAAAATTGAATTTCAAAAAAGACCCATTTCAAGAAAATTCAAAAAATGTTAATTTCTTTACCCAATTGTTTGACTGCCATCAGATTGGGTATAAGGCTAGACTCAACTCATATAATGGAAAAAAATATAATTTTGTCAAAGCCTTGAATCCATGACTTTTAGAAGTAACAAAACACATCTTTTCACTGTGCCACAAGCTAAATTATTTTTTATTATTACATGAAATTATATATATATCATACTTCGTCAGACCTCCGCCTTTCTCTAACTAACTCTCGCTAATGTTGCTGCCGGACCGCTGCCGTTGGTCGCCAAAATTTTCACCAGTTGCCAAAATTTGGCTAGAATTTTTGCTGACCGGTCATCGGATCATCACTAGCAAGTCACCAGAAATCAATAATATTTTTTAATTTTATTTTTGTATTTTATCCGAAAATAAAAAAATAAATAAAGGTAGAAAAGTAAACACAAAAATAAATAATGTTATTTACTACAATTTTTCATAGTTTGTGTTATTTATTAAAGTAAACTTAAAAAATAATTGTATTTATTTACACATCCCTAAAAAATAAATTTATTTTCCTCAAATTTCAGGTGGATAGGGAAGGCCCATTAATCGGGCTTAGTCGTACCCATTAGTCTAGTCTAAGGTCCAAAATGAACCTAATAGAAAGTAGTTCAGTTGTTTAGGCTAGGTCACGAGTAAAAATTGCTCCTATTGAAAACAAACCATCTAAACGGCAAAAAGTAACCCTTCTTTTTTTTTTTTGTCAAAAAGTAACCCTTCAAACGATAAATAAGTAATTATAAGAATCGAAATATTTATAAAAAGAAAACAGAAAGAGAAAAATAAAATAAAAAATGAAAAAAATATGAATATCTGAAAGGCGCTGAGTGCGTCTAGTAAACTCTAGAACATTGGAGCAACCTTTGTTTACATTAGTCTCCTGCTGCTCTTGCTCTCATCATCTCATTCTCTCTCGCACCTTCTACCTTTCTCTACTTAATTCTCTCATCATTTATTATCTACTTTCAAACCCGACTTCTCATTCCTTCATGTGCATTTCATATTTCGATATCTTCAAGTAAAAATCTCTTGATAACTTGCAAATTCAACATATTTTTAATTCTTAATTTTATGTTTATTTGATGTCTTTTGTGCTTAATTGTGAGATTTTATTTAGTTTTTATTATTTTGATTAGGAGTTGTTAGATTTGACAAAAATGAAGCATTTGGAGCATAATTAAGGGAGATTTTGAGCATTTGACATAAAGCTAAAAGCCATTGAGACATTTTTGACGCTGTCAGGAGTTAGCCTTGAGCAAGGCTAACTACCGAGGGAAGCAATACGGACTGAATTTAATTTCGACGCTGGCTCACTTTATCCTCCAACGTTTTAGGCTTAAATTAGAGCCTAATTGGACACTTTTGTTATATTATTATTTGCCCTAGTTTTAAACATTATATAAGTGTGTTTTAGGTCTTTTTGAAGGCATTCTTGGGCAGCCTCCAGATTGTTACGTTTTTAGTGTTTTATTTCTGTTTCCTCCATAGCCATTCAAGGCTAGACTCTTCCCTTCAGCCAAAGGTTAATTCAAAGTTGACTTTCTTCATGTTTGTGAGATCTTAATGCCCTTATCTTTGTTTTTTAATTTCTATTGCATTCATTCTTTTACTGCAGCTTATTGGAAAAATATATCCTTAATATATTTTGTTAGTTAATTGATCTGGCCAGTTGATTAATTGATATGATACATATAGCTAATCAATGAGATTAAATCCGTAATTGTTTAGTCGAGTTGATATAAGTAGCGATTGGTATAACTTGATTGTGATCAGGCTTTTGAGTTATATTAAGTGCAGGCATAATCTAACTTAAATGAATTCTCGTAATTTTTGTTGGTTAGGGCAGAGTCTTTCTAGTTTTTAATGCAATTGACATATTAAATCTTTCATCGTACTTAGGGTTGTTTGTTGATTATGGATTATTATTAGGTTGTACCTTAATAATCTAAAAATAAGGAAAGATTTGTTGGATCGTCGTACTTTCTGACTATAACTTATCTGTAATATTTAATTAAAGAGTTATCATAGAGTCAATGATCAAACATAAAAATTTCATACTGAGAATTGTACCTTTGGCTATGCTCGTTTCTATTGTTTTCAATTTTATTTTGTTGCTGCATTTTCTTTTAATTTTATTTATTTTTGCTTAAATCAATTCCCCCTTTTTCTATTCTAGCACTTTAGGAATAAACTTGACCAGTCTCTGTGGGATCGACCCTACTCTCTGCTATATACAAATTCTTTAGAGTAAGTTAATTTATTTTTTGTGGTTTCGACACCCCTCATCTCTCATCGAATTTACCCATTTAGTAATAGTTATAAGCTTCTATATTGTTTTAATTTTGATTTTACATCTTTTATTTTGTTTGTTTGTTTAATCATACTAAGTTCTTACTTACATGAATCCCATGATCGTTTATTTTACTGAGTTTTAATTTTAATGCAAGCTGTTACCAAATAATTGGTGATTTTGAATTTTTCTTTCAGTAGTTCATTTTGAATTCCATTTTATACTTAATGTATTAATTAATATTCATCGACAAATATATATTTAGGAATTAGAGATAATTTACTTAATCTGGTTAGATATTAAGACAATAAAGTATGTTGCTTTTGTTTTCATTTTTTATGAGTGCTTACTCATATTTTGTTTTGTATGCGTGCTTATGGAACTGAGAAGAAATTGCAATTACAATTTAGGTTAGTCTTCATTTCATCTCAAATATTTGGTTTTGCTTGTATTTTTTGCCTCTTGGTTCATATTCATTGGTTTGGTTTGAAAAACCCTTTGAGGTGTTTGTTGAAAGACCCAAATAAACCTTTTTAGTATGGAAATTTTGAGAGCAAGATGGGGCTTCCATGGTTGTCTATCTGTTGATTCTATTGGGAGGAGTGGAGGGCTTGCTCTATTATGGATGAATGACGTTAATTCATCGGTTACCTCCTACTCTAGGAACCACATTGACTGTACTATTACTTATGAAAATTTTTCTTGGCATTTTACAGGTTTTTACGGTTCGCCAAAAACCGCTAGACGCAGCCACTCATGGGATCTTCTGCGCTCTCTTTATAATCAGCTCTTTATGCCTTGGCTCTGCACCGGAGATTTCAATGAGTTTGTTTCACAAGATGAAAAACTTGCTAGAGCCCCAAAGGAAGCAAATCAATTGGAGGCTTTTAGGACTGCTTTGATGGACTGTGGGTTTATTGAAATCCCTATTGCTGGTCCTATGTTCACATGGTCAAAGGGTAGAAGTCAAAACATGATTCTGGAAAGACTTGACAGGGGGGTGACTAATGTAGAATTTCTCCGGTTATTTCTTGCCATCCTTGAAAGACATTTGGTTTCTAACAGGTCTAATCACCTTCTTTTACTCCTTGAAGTTAAAACTTGTAAAAGGGTTAAATTTTAAAAACAGAAGAATCGGTTCCAAGTTAAGAATATGTGGCTCTCTCACCCATCTTTTAAAGACACGCTAAAAGAGGCATGGTCAAGTTTGGTAGTCACTTTATTCAGAGATGTATCAAACAAGATTAATACCTATACTACCAAATTGTCTGATTGGAATTCCAAAGTTTTTGGGCGTGTTCAGGGGGAAATCAGATCGGCTAAGCGGTAGCTTGAAGACCTTCTAATAAATACGGGTTCTTCAGATCTTAGAGCTGAAATTTCTGAATGCAGAGACAGGCTTGCTGCACTTGAAAATAACAAAGAGACCCTTTGGAAGCATAGAACCCGTGACGAATGGGTGAAGGAAGGAGACAAGAACACTCGTTATTTTCATGGTATAGCATCTCAAAGAAGGCGTAACAATGCAGTGCATATGATAGTTAACAAATTAGGTGATGAAATTCAGGAAGCAGAGAATATTGGGGCTGTCTTCACTAAGTTTTTTTCTTCATTATTTTCTTCCTTTAGACCTAAAGGTATAAGTGCAGCGGTGGATTGTGTCAATAGCAGGCTTTCTCATGAGAATATCAAGTTGCTTATCTCTCCTTATACTGGTGAAGAGATCAAGAATGTGGTGTTCGAGATGGGAGATAACAAAGCTCCGGGTCCTGACGGAGTGAATGCGGCTTTTTACAAAAAAAAATGGTCTCAAGTAGGCTCAAATGTTACAGCTAGTATCCTTGATGTGCTTAATAATGGTCCCTCTATTTCTGTAGTTAATCAAACTAATTTGGTCCTAATTCCTAAAAAGAAGGGTGCTTGTGGTCCCAAAGATTTTAGGCCAATTAGTCTATGCAATGTGATTCATAAATTTGTGGCAAAAGTCCTTGCTAATAGACTTCGAATGATTCTTGACTCAGTCATAAGTAAACAGCAGAATGCTTTTATTCCAAGAAGATAAATCTATGAAAATGTTATCATTACACAAGAACTAATTCATTCACTAAAAAAGAAGAAGCTGAGAAAGCATGGTTTTGCGGCCATTAAGCTAGATATGAGTAAAGCATTTGACAGAGTTGAATGAGATTTCTTAGAAGTTATCATGAGACGCATGGACTTTCCTGCTTCTTTTGTCGGTCTAATCATGAAATGCATCACCATCGTCAAGTACTCAGTTCTGGTGAATGGAGAAACTGTTAGGAATATAATTTCGTCCATGAGTGTACGGCAAGGGGACCCCCTTTCACCATATCTCTTCCTCCTCTGCAGTGAAGGCCTATCAAGTTTACTATATCAGGCATATCGAAACAAGCAATTCCATGCACTTTGGGCTTCCAAATCTGGTCCTCACATCTTCCATCTTTTTTTTGCAGATGACTCAATAATTTTTTCTAGAGCCTCCCCTGCGAATTTTAAAGGAATTACAGCAGTCCTCAAGAAATACGAAGAAGCAACTGGGCAGTAAGTTAACTTCGATCCTAATACCTCTAAAGACGATAAGCAGCAATGTGGGGATATCATTAAAATTTCCCAGGTGATGACAAATGACAAGTATCTTGGTCTTTCACTTTTCCCTGAAAGATCAAAAATTAAAATGTTACAGGGGCTAAAGGATCGGATCTTAAAGCTAGTGAAAAACTGGAATAACAGGTTGCTCTCACCATCATAGAAAGCTACTCTCATTCAATCTGTAGCTCAATCTATTCCCTTTCATCACATGTATTGCTACCAGTTACCTAAAGAGTTCCTCCATGATCTTAACATGCTGATTGCTAAATTCTAGTGGGAGGTGATGAGCAAAAAAAGAAAATCCACTGGAAAAATTGGGATTCTCTCTGTAAGTCCAAACTGGACGGAGGTATGGGTTTTAAGAACTGCCAATCTTTTAATTTGGCTCTTCTTTCCAGCCAATGGTGGCGGATTGTGAGACACCTAATAGTCTAGTTTACAAAGTCCTTAAAGCAAAGTATTTCCCAAGAACTAACCTCTCATCTGCGTCGCTTTGTAACGGCCTCTCATACACATGGAGAAGCCTCTTTGCTAGCCGAAAAGTTGTTCAAGAAGGTAGCTTATGGAGAGTTAGAGATAGTATGATAATTGATGTTTTTGAAGACAAATGGGTTAGATCCCTTCCTGGTTGTAGGGTCCCTGTTTCGGATGGTTTTTCATCTGATCAAATAACTGTCTCTGATTTATTGCACCTAGATAGCCACAGATGGGACACTGCTCTAATTAATAATCTATTTGATGCGGATATTGCTAATGCTATTCTTCATGTCCCTTTATCCAGGTTTTGTGAACAAGATATGATGATATGGGAGGGCTCCTCCACCGGTATTTTCTCAGTAAAATCAACAAACTTCGTGGCTCGGACTATTCTTGGAAAAGACAATGCTACCGGCACTTCTTGGCGCAAAGTTTGGGAAGTTATCTGGTCCTCCAAATCCAGCCCAAGAGTGAAAATTTTTCTTTGGAGGGTAATACACAATATTTTGCCTACAGCTCTAAATCTTCTTATTTGTGGGGTGGAAGTCAGCGATGATTGTAAGGTTTGAGGCTCTCCAATAGACACCATGAAACATTATTTTTTTTATTGTCCTTTGGCAAAATCTGTTTGGGGTTTGTCTTCTCCTATGATATCAAATATCTTTAATTCTATTATTCAAGATGATGATTTTTGGGATAACTTCCTAGTGGCTTGTAAAAAGGAAAGCTTGCTTGAGATGGTTATGTTCACCCTATGGGCTTTATAGGCTAATCGAAATGAATGTTTTTTTGAAAATTGTTGCAAAGGAGCTGCAAGTATAGTTGCCCAAACTTCTCGGCTAGTCATGGAATATAAACATTTAGAGATTCCGCCTCTTGTATGAGAGCTCCATCTATTTGGGAAGCCCCTCCAGCAAACATAATCAAAATAAACGTGGATGCAGCCTATGACATGTGTGACAAATAAGCAATTATAGCTACAGTAGCAAGGAACGCCCAAAGCCAAGTAGTTGGATCAGCTGCTAAAAAATCTTGTCATGTTTTTATAGTATTACAAGCAGAGATCCTAGCAATCAAGTTGGGTATGTGCCTAGCTGCTTCTCTTGGTGATCAACGCATTGTTATTGAATCAGACTCTCTTTTGGCCATTCAAGAAATACGTAAAGGGAATAATTTCACATGTCTTTGGGGAGGGGATATTAGTGAAATTGTTAGTCTTAGTCGAAATTTTGAAAATTGTATTTTTAGGCATGCTCGACGGGATGCTAATATCTTAGCTCATAATTTAGCAAAATGGGCTAAGTGCAATGAGTTATACAGTTTCTGGGTAGATAGTCTTCCCGAAAATTGCTGTATTTCTGATTATCAATTCTCATAATAAAAATACGAATAGGCCTAATCATCTTTTTCCCTCAATGATGTCATTTTAAAAATGAATGCTTGAGATGGTTTTTTAATGCGACTAGTTCTTTTATAAAAAAGAAAAAGGTATAATTTTATGAGTAAAGGCCTTGTTCTTAGGTTAATTTAAATACATTTGGGTGTGTAAGACATAAATATGTGCTCATTGTAAAACACATCTTACTGTCATTGCCCTATCATTGTTCCTATGCTTTAAACAGAATTTGAAGAAAGTAAAAACCATTTTGCCCCTTGAACTTTGGGTAAAAGGTCATTTTGCTTCCTGAATTCTGCGAAGCATCATTTTGCTCCCTAAACTTTAGAAATCATACATTTTGCTCCATTTATTTATATGATTTTTTAAAATAAAATACAAAATATAAAATTTAAATATTCTAATAATAACATAAATTGTCTACTAGGAAAAAAATATAAAGTTCAAAAAAACATTAAAAATGATTTTACAACAATCAACATATAAAATAAAGAGACAATTGAAAATAAAAATTAACATTTCAATTAAACGATAGACTACGTATATATTAAGTTTGAACATATATATTTCCTCCAACGTTTTTTTTTTTTTTTTTTTGTAATGTTTTGTATTTTGTAAAAAATTAAAAATAAATATAGGATATACACTTAATGTAGCCTATCCCACTTATAATTTTGAGTTCATATATATATATATATATATATATATCTTTTTGCGGGCTACGAATACCCACGCCTAATTACCAGCCCGCCCGCCCTGAAGACGGTAGCAAAAAATAGTTGCCCGTCCCATTGCATTACTTATTTTCCACTATCCAGCGGGCCAAAATAGGGTGGGTCAGCATGGGCACAAAAAAATTCGCCTTGTTGACATCCCTGACCATGGAGATTTTTTTTAATTTTTTTTTTAAATCGGTGATGATAATAATAATAATAATAAAAAAGAAGGAAGAGGAAAATAATTATTTAGAATCAGAACAAAATCTTATTTGGCTAATAATGTTTGAATTTCTGTCACCTAACTTAGAAACCAAGGTTTACCATTTGGGAAAATGTAGAAAAACAGATTTTTAATGATTCTTAGACTTTTAATGTTGGATTTGAAAAAAATATCTCATATGTATTAATAATCATGTGATTAATGAGGTGCTTAATTAGCAGTTCTAATCTAATCCACAGTTATGGTAAAGTGTCGTGTTCGACTAATATTGAAAGTTGAAGGTATTAGAAATACAATAGAAGATTTGAATGAAAGTATAATTATTACTTTTATTTTTTAATGAGTCAAATGACTCTTGCTCCTATTCGAAGGAAAAGTAGAAGCAGAAACTATTATTTATATATTCACACGTCATATGCAATTGTAGTGTACTCGTTGAATTCAAGGAGCAAAATGCATCGATTTTTGAAAGATTCGAGAGTAAATAGATCACTCACAAATTATAGATAGCCAAAAGGATTTTCAGTCAAAATATAAGGATCAAAATATGTATTTGGCCATTTTATATTTCATTTATTAAATTGGCCACTCACATAGAGTTTCACTCAAAAAATTCATTAAAGTTTAATAGTAGTAGTTAGGCATGCATTTTCCTTTACATGACCAACTTGATTACACAGATATATATTTTTTAAAAAAAGGGAAAATACTCTCTTGTAAGGAGTGTAATAATATCTATTCATTGATTGGTCCATATAAGATTTAATATATATATATATATATATATATATATATATATATATATATATATATATATTGGTAATATATTAATAAGTAATAAAAATAACATACATCTAATTTTATTCATTGAATATTTTACAACGACACGTAACCACAACTAAATTAGATTACAACTAATCACCTCATTAAGCACACTGATTATTAATACATATGAGACATTTTTTTCAAACCCAACATTAAAAGTCTAAGAATTATTAAGAATCTAAGATCTGTTTTTCAATATTTCTCCAAATCTTTAACCATGGTTTCTAAGTAAGGTGACAGGAATTCAAACATTATATACCAAAATAAGATTTTTTCTTACGACAAACAATTATTTTCCTGTAGAACAATTTAACCAGTCAACATATCGAGGTGATTTGACTTTGATCACTGGATTTTTCTCAAAGAAGTTGGTCGGACGGAGTTTGAATCCGCAGCTTAATGTTGGCATTATTGGGAAATCTTCTTGATATGGTATATGGTGAAAACCTACCGTGTACCATAATACAATGTCTTTGTTTTCTATCACTCTATTCCTGCATTAACAAACAACGTACCACATAAGATAACTGTAATACTGATTTGTTTACCGTATAAAATTAATCTAAAAAGTTAGTTTGTATGGTCAAATATTTGAGCACGTGTATGACTCGTAAAACAAATATGAATAGTGGGATTACATATTAATACCTGAGGCTCCATTTAGTCAGTATGTCATCTCCTCTGCTTCGATATGCATATAATCCACTTGCCCACTTTTCAGACTTATTATATGGTGTAATCCACAAATTATACTTACTAAAAGCTCCCCTAATTTGTGGATAATCATCGTCCGATAATAGAGAACTTGCAGTTGGTCCTGGGATCAGACGGTAGCCAATAACGTTTCCCATTTTGGTTATTTTATTAGGATTAACCACTAATAAATCAGCTGCCTCCAAACCAATATTAATCCTTGCATCTGATTCAGTTTTAGCTGTTTCACTTACCACAGTCCAATAGCTCTTCCTTGGAGAAATATTAGACGGAACTAATTTCGTTTTCATCTTGGATTTGACAAAGGAGTTTGAATCTCCATCAACATCAAGATCAAGGTAGTACGTAAGGAAGTGATCATGATGTACACCAATTGTATTTTC
>CATIWJ010288821.1:0-11828 GCA_949640765.1 Croton laevigatus
GCACCCCTCCAACCACTCCTCTTATCCTCTCCATTTCCTTATTATTCTGCTAATCTTCTCTTAAACCGACATTAATAATATTATTATTAAACAAATCAAAGAATATCAGTCGCAGTAAGAATTAGCAAAAGTCAAAGCGAGGGTTCAAAGCACAAAATTCTAGGAATATTAGAGCAGTAATATCACATGGGAGCCATGTTCATCACTGCCTAATTATTTTTTTCGATTTCTCTTAAACAAATGGGTTTACCTTTTTTTTTTTTTCCTTCTTAAACTAATTATGTTATTATTAATTTAACTTAATTAACCACATTCCTATGTATTAGGACAAAACGGGTCTCTGTTTCGTGTTATGCTTAATTTTCCGAGGAGTAACAGCAGCAGTAGCCTCCAATCTTCTCCTGATCATGTGATTGTTTTCACATTTCCTGCTTCTTCATCTTGTTTCCTTCCTATATTAAATTCTAGATTTTTTTTCACATTTTCGAGGAGTTGTCTAATTCGTGTCTGTTTTACTTTCTTTTAAGTAACACATTCCCATATTCATATGAGACTCTCTTTAGGAGGATTCGTTCTTCATAAGATTGAACCTATAATATAGGATTGAAGATTTCTCCGTCCCAACAATATATCTCGTCGGATTTAAGATAATTCACTCTTTTTGTAATTGTAAAAAACAATTACATTTCATTAATTTGTATTTAATTATATTTTGTATGTATATTAAATATTTTTTAGTTTATATTATATTATATTATTAATTGATAGAAATTGGTTTGCTAATAATTTAAAACTATTTAATTTGACTTATGTATGGAATATTTTGGAACCCTTTGTTTTTGTTTTTGTTTACTGAACAATGAACATGTCGAAATCAGGCCAAAAATAGAGCAAACATATCATATGCTCTGAAAATAATAATAATATCCAATAATTGAAGTTATAGATAAGCTTCACTTCACTGTACTCAATTATCATATATGTTACAATTCTATTTCAGAAAGACAGACGAAAAAAAGGGGGGTTTTTTCTTTTTTATTTCTTAATTTGAAGAAGGAATTTTGAATTTAGGGTTTGAAGGATTGAAAAAATTAAATTCAATACTTAGGAAGCAATTAATGGATTTTGGTAATGGGCAATAAGTAATGATTTAAAAAAAAAGCTGTAATGAATTCTTCAAAGCAATAGACACCATAAATTCCAAAAATCAAACTTTAATCAAATGTTGTAATTATATATGTCTTCCACTCATAATTTTCTAAGTGAGACAAAATGCCCTCTTTGTTTTTTGAATTTATGTATTTCTTCGTTTCTCAAATTATGAAAACAAGTCCAACTTGCCACTTCATTTATTTACATTATATTTAGCTCATTTTGCTTAGTTTCATTTATTCATATTTGTTAAGTGTTAAAAAATACTCATAAATTTTAAATTATTTACATCTAAACTCGTTTAGACATCAATTTGTCACGCTAATAATTTCATTTTTTTTAACGAATTAGAAGATCAAACGTATAATTCAATAAATATTATGGACAATATAATAGGGATAATCTTTTTTAAGATATTCACAATATCTAATAGCTCTCTTTTTAAAACATATGGGATATTGATGACTCAATATGATTCGGTAAGAATTGAATTTTTTTTAAATAGGTGAGGAAATTAATCCCGGATTCAAAGCTTATCAATCCATTTCTCCAATCCCCCAAATAGAATAAAGTATCTATGTAAAAAAGATATTGGTGAGGAAATCAACTGTATTATATAATGACACATTAATAATTTTATTATTGGAAGATATTTTGAATTAATTTATAATTAACTAAAATCACCGGCTAACAATGCACGCGGGATTTGTGGATTTGGTTGGGGTTTCAGACAAGAGGCTTTGCTTCTCACCCAACTATAGCACTGAACTTTTTTTTTTTTTTCAAATTAATCACGAATTATTATAAACGGCTTTTAATTATGAAAAATAATACTTTTAAATCATAACTACATTTAGGCTAATCCTATTTCAAGCCATATAGACCATTTTTTAGAGATAAAATTCTGGTACTAAATTTTAAACCGCCATGTAAAACTTATTATCTTATTTGGAGGGATCATCCACCATATTATTTTATTTTTAATGGGCCGACAACATCCTTGATATCATGGTCTAAGAGTTATAAAACATGTTAATATTCATAGAAACCCACTAAATTCATTGTACAACATCTTCCACTCCCACTAATAATAAATATGTTGAAATATCTGGTACTAATAATATATACAGTACTACTGAAATTGTGTTATTCCATTTTGCCCCCACTTTGGCGTATATACTGTCGCCTTCTGTAGTAAGAAAATTAATGATGTCATAATATTGATTAGTCAAAGAATAAAACAAATTAAGTAAGTTAATTAGTGTTTAGAAAAAAGAGTGTAAAGTAACTTTTCAGTAAAATGCCATTGAACAAACCCAATAACCAACAAGTAGACCAACGATGTCGGTGGAAAGAAGACGAATCCTGATTGATTGTAAAATGACCTTTTCTTCCTATACTCAGTAATTCGTGATAGGTTATATTATATTTTATGGAGGAGGTGTAAGCGAGTCTAGCCAAATCGATATGAATTTTTAACTTTTAAATAAAGGAAAATTTATAATAATCTGCTGTATTTTACACAAAATTATTTTTTTTTCTTTGTTCTTTTTAAGTAAATAAAAATATTTCTGCACTTTAATTTCGTTGGATAAAAATGTCTTTTTATCTATTTTTTTAGTTAAAAAAACGGTAAAAGGATCAAAGTCTAATTTTACGGGTGCTTCTGTAAAGACTCAAAAAATAAAGGACTGAATGAAATTTTCCTTTCTTCTTCTTCGTTTCTTTACTCAGACATACCGCCGTCCTTACCACCTCATGCTAAACTGAACTTAAAAAGTTTAAATTCAAGAGAAGGTCTTAAACTCATTTTTTATTCAAAGCTTAAATTTAGGATAAAAGTCTTAAAATTCATTTTTTATTCGGTAAATTTAAACATGTCAAATGGAATCAAATAAAAAAAAATTATATACTTCCTCTGTTTTCTTTTTAGGATTTTCTTTAATTTAGGGTTATGTTTAAATAAATAAATTAATTAATTAAACTAGTTTATCTAATTTTTATTAAAAAAAAAGGCTATGTTATGACGTAAGAAATCATATATATTAAGTAAGCTTGATAACAAGCTCGATAACAAGCTCGATAAGCTAGAATAAAATTAATAAAATCAAATGCCGAGAAAGTTCGATATGTAAAAAGTGTGAGCTCGGCTAGTTTTATTAAACGAACTGAAAAGTTTCAGTTTGTATATTTTTAAATTTAAAAACTTAATAAAATTAATTTCAACTGAAAATTGATTTCTTAACATTTTGAATCTATTTCTTATGAACTTTTATGAAATCGAAACTAAAGTAGTTTGTAACCGGCGAATTTGTTTATAGCTCTAAGACTCTAGCTAACTGTACCACCACATGTTAATAGGGGTGATTTACCCGACAAATCACCTCTTAATTAAAAAAGTTAAATTCTCCTTGATTTTTGGTTAATAAAATATGTCATCAATACACTTTTTATTGACTGTGAAAAAATAAAAAATGACTGTGTCCGTGCATTACAACATGTGAGGCTTTGAGATTTACCGAGTAAACAAAATATCTTATGAAAGATATTAAAAATGGGGAAAACTGATATTGCTGTAAAAATCAAAAAAGGGTTTCCTAGCTTTATATTATTACAGTCGTATGATGTGTCGTTTCTATTTGTAAGATGTTGACCCAATTGGACTATCTAATTTTGTTTTAGGTTTGTATACATAAATATACACACACATCATCATACATTGTTGTACAAATTCCAAATTGATTTACGGACTTGCCAACCAGGTGATAATTGCATGAACACATTTTTTTTTTAATTATTATTAAAGACAAAATTCTAATAATCTACGTATATAGTTATTTTATGTATATGCATTTTATAGTTATTTTATACTTTAGAACCAGTGAAAAGTTTTAATTAAGTAGTTAAATACAGTTTGAAATTCGAAATGAAAAGTGGATTTTCGTAGTAGAATTTATTTATTTATTTTTTTTGGAAAATTAAATAGTGTTCATTAGAATCTATTAAAAGTTTTTGCTTTCAATTGGTGTTATAATGAATGAGAAGTAGCTGTATTTTACTCAAATTTGTACCAACCGTCAAATTTGCCATACAGGAATTTGGTGCCTCATAAATTTTTCCATAACAAAATGTTTAAGCTATACATTCATTATGTCAGAATTTTTATCAAAACAATTTATGTCAGAATCATTTATCCATTGATTATTTCCTTTATTGAAAAATTTTTTTCACATTTTTTATTTTTTAATAAGTGAAAAAATTAAATATGGTAAATAATAGAAATATATACAAAGAAAAAGCATAAAGAAAAAGAAAAAACATAAAAGCACCAAAAAATGGTCAAAAAAAACAAGAAATAGTAGAACCGGAAAAAAAAAGTGGATGAAAGCCCGGAGGAAAGTGGCGACAGGGAGGAAAAAACGGAGTAATAAAGCCGAGCCGAGCGGAGCCACAAACGGAAAAAGAAAAAAAATTGAATTGAACTGAAACCGTAAGTATAATAAAAGAGATGACGGAAGCTAAGTAACGGCGGATATTGTCAGTTAGCCTGCGGTAGTAGCGGGAATCTTTTATAGCTGTACGGTTTCGGTATTGAAAATGGGACCCATATTTTCTTCTTAAATGACCCCACCCACGCTTCATTATTATCAACTTCTCCCTCTTCCTCCTCCTCCTCCTTTCGCCGCACCATTTTGTCCTATTTTTTACTGTATAAAATAATGTATAAAAATTTTCAAAAAAAATATACGGAAATACGAGACAAAAATCTTCACTTTTGACCGCACAAGTGGCTTTTCCAGTTTGTACTTGGGGTCACTTAGATCGTACAAAACATCACTCTATACGTATGACTATATAATTTTTTTCCTAAAGAAATCTATCAAAATGGTACGTTGCTAGCCTGTATTTATAAAATTGCCTCGTATAAGTTTGTGAAAATTTTAATTTAACAAAATACGTCTTGTAATGATTTTCTAATTTTTTATACATAACCATCCGATTTTCAATAACTAAATTACGAGTACCAATTAATTAAGTCAAAAGGTTGTGGTGATGATTTGCAATTAATTAAGGTCCAAATCACTTCTAAAACAAATTAATTACGGCAGAACATATAATTAAAATTTGAGGGCCAACTAATTTAAATTATGCAAAAAAAAGCTAAAATATATTAATTTACCTGGAGGTGAAGGAATATATATATTTTTTTTTATTTAGTTACCCTAAGAAATTTTGAACCTGAAATTTTTTGTCTTTGGTGAGAAGTTCACCGCCTTGAGTTAGGTGAAGGAATATTAGTATACCTGCTCTACTGAGGCACAGCCTACCATATTAGGGAAGTGGAAGTCAAAAAGTGTATAGTATGTGTTGAAATTAAGATTGAATAGAATTTGGAGTAGTTTTCAGAATTAATAAATTGAATTAAAGGGCGCAAATAGTAAACCCTACAATTTCGGCTGAATGATTAAATGGGCCAAACACCAATACTTTATTTGAAAAGAAAAAATAATGTGCTATTATGTCAAATGGTGCAGCAGATTTCCCTTTCCCAATTCCCTTACATGTAAATATTATTACTTGAAGCGTCAGACCCCTCTTGCTTTGGTTAGGCCCCATTTGTTAGGTTTTCAAACTTGAATACATAAATCAAGTTTTTTTTTTTTAAAAAAAAAAAATTGTTTAAAACACAATTAGCAATTTTCACACCATTTTAACATTTCCACTGGGTTCATAGTTGGAAAAGACTCCAACCACTCCCAGGTATTTAAAATTTGGCTCGATTTAATAAAATTTTCTTCGAAATCAGTTTCAAAATTAAATGAAATGAACATGAGTTTGATGATAGTCAATTTTTATTTATAAAAGATCTGTGAATTAAATACATTTTATATATTTTACTATGATAATAATATATAATAAATTTATATGATTCAGCTATTAGTTAGAAACATTTTTATTTTTTTTTACCACAATTTCATTAGCAATTTTCCTGAAAATGCAAAATTGAAATCTTAAAGCAAATGTTTTAATTTTTAAAATTTTTTTTCACGTGGGTGCATGCTTCTTTAATTAACTTGAACACTAATATAATGATTATGATTTTTGCATATGACACATAAAAAACAAGAAAAAAAAAAACTATTTAATTTAATACTATATAGTATGAAAAAGAAGGAAAGGTGGACAGCCAGCCAAGCCAAAATGTGCTATACAGTAGTGTGAGTGAGAGAGCAATTATAAAGAAAATTAATAGATATAAAATATATCAATGTCAAAATATGGACCCATATACTTCAATTATTAAATATTATTTTTATCATAATAATTATTAATATAATGCTGAGAAGGGAAGTAAGCTAAGAATGATAATACATGTCTAGGTGAGTCCAATGGATAGTGCCATACCACCATTTGCAATATATCAAATTTACCTATTTTTTCCTGCTTTGCTTCTTCAATTTATAACTGCTAGTAGTCTCATTCTTTTGACTTTTTATGGATGTGAATTCAAACATAATTTTCAAGGAAAATACTTACCTAAGTGAGTGGATCTCATGGAGTAAGCCAATTAAAATTTATCTTTTTGTCAACCTTATCCTTTTTTTTATTAATGAAAGTCACTTAAAATTTACTTGCCATCATACTGACTTGGTCCATTCGATTAGTTTATGGATATAATTTCCCCATTTGTTTCATTTGCTAAACCTTGGGGCCCTATCTTTTCAAGTTTGAATCTGGGCTTCACTACAAGATGGGCTGGCCCAATACAAAACTTGGCTCAGAACTCTGTTAAGCCCCATCTTGCTAATTTTCGTCATCTTGCATGGGAGGCTAAAACTGAGGAGCGCAAGCTCGCAAGCTATAATCAACAGATGTTTTCTTCTTTCTTCCAACAAATTTTCGTTTTCTTTTATTTTTAAATTTATTGCAAATTAAGCTGATTGCTAATAATGATATATTAATTTTTTCGTAAACTCTCAAATATTTGTCGCTGTAAGATCTCTTTCAGTCTAAACTTATTTAAATGTAGAAATATAAGAATCAAATCAAATAAACATATTTATGTACAATTAACTAATACAATCCAAAACTTGACGATAGTGATTCTATTAGAAACTGATTTTTTTTTTTTTTTTTCAAATATATAGAAGGTCACTAACAAACCAGATAACAATCCAAAACTTGACGATAGTGATTCTATTAGAACTAAGTTTCTTTTTTCCAAAAAATTAGTGCTAATAGTATGGTTGGAAGGAATCGAACTCTAGATCTCCACATTCTATTAATTTTGTGGAAGGTAGGATGACCGATTATGTCAAACTCTAATTGGAAAAACTGAGTTTTTACTTCAGGAAAATTCATGTTCATGCATACATCATAAATGCAAGCAAACTTTACCCTAGATTTTCGCTCAAGTAATCGTTTAGTGGATTGCGGTTCAAATCTAACAGTTGCAGTATTTGATTTCTATGTCAGAATATTCATGATATGTAATACAACAGTGTTTTTTTTTTCCATGCTGGAAAACTTGATATATAAAATTTTTATCCAATATAGACCAAACCATAGTATGTTACATTACATGCATTACCTAAATTTCAATTCAGATATATGACATTGTTTTGCTATAGAGGAGTATAAGGTGCTTCCACACCAATCCAATCAAATTCAAATAGTTTTTTTAAAAGCTTAAATATTCAAATCTGGGAAGTTCTTACTTACCCTTGGTGTATTACTTTTCTTGTATATATGTATGTAAAGAAAGCATTCCATGCACCGAGCGTTGCAAAATTTTTCCAAATTTTTAACAGGTTAAGACAAAATTCCATTAATTTTATCAAGAAAAGATCACATAATTAATATACTTATATTTCTCGTACATAATATAGCAAAAACACCATCAAAACTAAATTAAGTTGAAGGAAACTACAAAATTTTATATCTCATTAGCGTAATCTGTCTCTGTAAAGAAGCTCTGTTGAACTTCAAATGCAAGCTCCTCCACACTTAGCTGACATTCCAGCCCTATCTGCAACAACAACAACAATAAAAAATCGTCTCAATACTTCATTATACAATAATATTATTTTACTGCGTTTACTGTTTCATTTGTTTGGGCAAATGTATCAATCAATATATTCCTAAGAAAAATTGACGTGTTATAAATTTTGGTTGCTTGTCCTGTACGTAGAAGAAGTAGTAAGAACAAGTTATGAACTTGACACGTATGAAGGCAACAGTGACATTACGTGTCACCTAGATGAACTTCAACTACTTCACAGCGAAGGAAATTCTTCATCAAAAAGTGAAAATGACACAAGCTCAACGGCGGCTTAGTTTCTCATATGATGAATGATTGGAGAACTTGTTTAATAAAACGACAAATTGTTCTATTTCATATAGGTTTCGAGTAGAATCATGCTTCGAATTACCCAGCAACTGAACTTTATACTGATGATTTCATGATACTGAAGGTGATTTTCTAAATAAAATGTACACGAAACTGTTAGTTTCAGTGCAATTTCTCGTATTTTATGTACTATTATATGAAAAAAAAAAAAAAAATGCGAGATGAAAATTTCCCCATCATAAGGAAACATAAAAAAGAAAACTTTTATCTTAGACGACTACAAAAATAATCCAATTAATTTCTTCATGTCTAGAAAAAGGAATCAAATATTTTCACTGTAACTGATCAAGAAGTTTGCATACTGAAAACAAGAGCTGAGTGCGGCTAGGTTATGGAAAAAAGGTGTTCTTACTATGGATAAATCCATCCGTGTAAGGATAGTAAACTACTTGTGCCAACTAATTCAGATTTGATTGGCAAGACAATCGAATGTGTCAAAACTATCTCTACCGAGTTTTAAAAAGGTAATTTGATTTGGTTAAAACTATGTTCAAGTTGTAATGAAATATATATAGAGGAATCTTATGTTATATATTATATGTAGGGTATTATACCTTAACGACAAAGGAGTAGAGAACAGTGTCTTCCATGCTACTGATGTTGAGATGAAGGACTTGAAAACAAAGTTTTTCCAAAACATTGATTATTCTGACTGTTTGACCTGGTATTCGCTTTGATATTATTTTCAACATCACATTAGATCCTGATATTTTTGCTTCCACATCCGCAATTGCAGAGTTGCAACATGCACTTAGTTCTTTTACATGATTCTCTTGTCCAAATTGGCTCTGAATTTGATGAGGTTGTGGAGTTAATAACTGCAGTGGTCTAGGACTAGGGCTAGGGCTAGGGCTAAGGCTAAGACATGGTCCAGGACTAGGGCTTAAACTCTTCCTTCTTTTCTTGGATTCCAAAGCTTGCAAAACTTGGTGCAGTTCTTTAATGAACTCTATTACACCTCCAATTATGGATGCTTGGTCTCCCTATAAACCAAGAAACAAACAATCATCAATATCTCAAATTAAAACTGTAAATTATAGAACTCAACAAGATTAAACCTAATCAATTATTATTATTATTATTATTATTATTGTATATTATATATACAATAATAAAATTACCCTTTTGATATAGAAACAAGGGGTCAAAGAACGTAGAACTTTGAGGTGCTCATTCATCTGTCTTCTCCGGTTTCTTTCTACAGCTATATGAGACATATTTCCCAGGTTCAAGATAAAGAAAACTTTGTATATGTATTCTTTAATTTAGGTTTTTTAAAGTCTTATGTATTTATAGGGCAAGAAATGATAGAAATAAAAAAAAAAAAACTTAGTTATAGGATAATAAATGCTGTATGTTGCAGACCCGTGAGGGACGATGGTAATGCTCACTCATCACTTACCTTTCAATAACAATCTCACGTTTATTACCTTGGGTCAATTACATGAACCTGCGTGGCGTGAGTTAAAATATGGTGGGTGTTTCTTAACTTCCCTCTATGTCCTCTTCATGCATATTCCCCTTTTCTCATAGTGTCTCTCATTTACAGTTGTTTTTTCTTTTTTCTTTTTGTTCTGTCACGAAATTTTGTTTATTTATTTTTTGTACGTAATGTATATATTCACCTTACAAATAAGAGATTGAAAGCCATCACTGGATTGTAATATGATTTGTATGGTATATATTTGATGTTGATGTAATGATGTTCAGTCACCACCGTAGGACATTGGAATTGCTGTAAGTATATAGTATATTTATTTATGTTATAATTATTTTTAAAAATATTTTTATAATATTTGGGTATTTTTTTATTTTTTTTAATATAGATATAACTCACGCACCTTGAACGTGAAGAGGGAAATTCGAACTCTGTCCGCTCAGACACGAGGGCAGATTATTTACCAATTCTACTAGACCCCAACCAAGGTATTTTTTGAATCTTGATTATTGATGTAGCGAAGTATCAAATACAAAATGGTTCTATAAACTGTTGAGTAATAAAAATTAATTCCAGTAAATAATTTCTAAAATTTATTGATTCAAACGAATATTAGAAATTAGACAACAAAATCATTCGTAATTCAATTGAATACCAAGAATTGGGAAAATAACAAAGTCGTCTCAAAATAACAGAAACCGACTCTCTAATATCTCAGCTGACATATAAATACCACAAATATCGAAACCCTACTCTAAGGTAAAAGGTAAAATAAAAAATAAAAATTAAGCATAAAACATAAATCGCCATTTTGGAGGTTTGAATAACGGAATTTGGCTCAAAAGTGATGCACATCGTAAGCAAAGCTCATGTGTATCGATCGTTGGCTCGTTTCCAATGAAATTAGGTCGAGAAATTGTCTAAATTGCACATCTTCAAATATTCACGCTATTATTAACTTATGTTTTATTTGATTAGGAGGTGCTTATCCTAATTTTATATGCTTAAATTATAATATTGCAGCAATTTTGTTAATCAACTATGCAAACCTCACTATATATATTACTTCCTCTGTCTTTTATATATCTTTACACCCTAATATCACACAAACCAATGCAAAAAGCAAAAAATAATAAAAAAATACCAAATGACTAAAAAAATTACTGTTCATAGTAGATTAGCCCACATAATTAGGCGGCAAAAATATACAACCACTGTCACATGCTCCCACCAAAACACAAACTGTCCTTTTCAAGTTCAAATTTTTACAAAGATTAGTTTAATTAGGGGAGAGAAAATAATAATAAAATATTTATAAAACTTACTAAAAAAAAAAGGTAAAGAAATGAAAAAGACTACTAAAAAAAATGTAAAGAAATCAAGAAGACGGAGGTAGTATTATATTTTAGTTCGTGAAATTCACATTAACTTTTTGGCGAATTTTTGACGAAATTAAATTTTATGAGGGACAATTTTATTAACACCTAAATTTATTAAAATTGAACAAATTAATACCTATCATCGCATGTAACGTAGACACGCACATGTGATAAATTAATAGCTATTTGTATCCTTAGTTGTTAAATTGATTGCTATTTTATATATGAAGTATTAAATGATTGCTATTGTATATTTCAGATGTTATAGTCACCATAATTAAGGACTCTGCTCATTGGAATTTGATTTAGGTGAATCTTTTTTTTTTTTAGCTTAAATTCATTAAAATTAAAAGATTAATTTATGTGTTAGGCCCATATTGTAAGTCAAAATTTGACTTCCAATATTAGTATTTGATTTAGGTGATTTTTTAGTTGAAAGAAGCAAATC
>CATIWJ010288919.1:0-12998 GCA_949640765.1 Croton laevigatus
AATTCTCTAAAATGGAGGCTAAAAATAGAATATTCCTAAAAGATACCATCTCTATTTTATCTCAACTCCAACCCTTCTCTAAATTTCAATCTCCAAATAATAAAATATTAATATTTTCATTTAATTCTTAAAAAAAAAAAAGAAACAGCTGCAAAAAAAAAAAATTAATATAAAAACATAAACAGTAAAATACAGATCCAATTTGGGTCTCCAAATTTGGAGACTCAAATTTGGATCTGTAAATTGATTTTATGGGAAGACGTAAAATGCAGATGGGTTGGAGAGGGAATTCTCCAAAATGATGCTGCGTTGGAGTTGGTCTTACACATGTCTATAAGTCTTTTCTAAACAATATCAGATTGCCTGCAAATATTAATTCATTTACTAAATTAAATTAACCAAAAGGAGTTGGACTAATACATTATTAATTAACATGTCGTAATACATTTATTACCTGACAATAACTTAAATCTGTTACTAATGCCAAAAGAATATTCAGTCTCTTTCATTATAAGTGAATTTTTTTTCTATTTTCTTTTTCTAATTTTAACATTTTAAGTGGCAGTATAATTAAGAACGTGGTATTTAGGTAAATTTATTTTATTCTTTTTATAACTTAATATAAATTAATTATTTTTTTAATAAATACGAAATCACCAGAAACACCATACAAAGTGAAACGGAGAGAGTATAATATATGTATTTTAAAAAATTGAATAAACATTTTTAAGGAATAAAAATAAATTTTGAAATGTAGAGTATAAAAATAACTATAACTGAATATGAGTCATCTTAAATTTACCATTCAATTTATTTTTTTTAAGTTATCATGGGCATGGGCAAATCCCCGTTAGAATCTGACCTAAATAGGGAGGGAAATTTTTATTATTTTCCCATAGGACCGGGGTCGAAGATAGGGCATGATTTTCCCCCATTAGCGAAATAGGGTGTGAATGGATTTTATACTTCCCGCTCCGTGGGATCCGCATTCTCAATCTTGTAGAGATAAACATCCCTATTATGTGGGGATCTGTAATATATAATAGTTTAATATATTATAATAATAAATTAATTAAAATAATATTATAATAATTGATATAGTGAATAATTTAGAAAAATTAAATTTTCTTTATTAGTTTATAGTATATAAATTAAAAGCATTATTTTTATATTTTGTGATCCAATAATTAATTAAAATTAATATTAATAATCTTTTAAAATTTGAAATGAAAACTGGGGAAATGAATCCCCATATTTGAAATAATTTAACTATGGGTATCGACTAATTCCGTATTCGTGTGTGTTGTAGCTACTCTGCAACCAATTTTTTTTTATTTCCATTACACAAGTATTCGAACTGTTAAAGATCTAGGCCTAACTCACCTGAAATTCAAGTTGACAAGTGAGGATTGTCCAACTTTATAAACTATTTAAGTTCCTTACTCCTATCCAATATAGGATTCCATCACAAACTCTAAACTCTGAAGTTGACTTAAAAAAATTAAGCTCTGCATTTTACATAGGCCAATTGGTTGTTGGTGTATACCATTCATTTTACTTTAATTTCAAGTTGAGCAATTAAAATTTATTTTGAATTATCAAGTTGATCATGATTATAGAAAAATATTGGCAAATGGCAGTTCATGTATATTTTAAAAATTAAGGGCCTACTTTATGCAGTGAAGCACGACTTTGTCGTATAAAACAAAGTCCCACAGTTATATAATATAGAGACACGAGAGCGAAAAAGTGTGCATTGTTATGATTGTGCAATCCCTTTTCTGTCTCTCTCTCGTTTTCTTTCAATCCCTTTTCTGTATATCAGGTTCTTGCATTTTAAGTAGTAATATGGTCCCGTCTGTGACCACAAAACAGCAATGGTCCTCCCCATAATTTGCCCAATAGAGGCACTCTAAATTCGCGATATGATTCCATGAGCTACATAATTAGAATAATCTTCCTACATTAAATTAGTGGCAAATTTTAAATAATTTAACTCATGCATGATATTTACTTCTCATAAAGACGAGAAAACCAACTAGATCATATACCCAATTATTAGCAAAAAAAAAAAATTATACTTCATAGGTAAGGTAATGATATTTATTTATTATTATAATTATTACATATAAATTACAATTAGATAATATATATATATATATATATATATATATATATATATATATATATATATATATATATATATGGTTAGTAATAATAATATAATAATGTTGTATAAAACCATAAATATTATTATTCATTTTAACTATATAACTATATGATTCTCTTCTAATTCTAGTTTGATACCAATATAATTTTTGCTAGCAACCGATTCAATTTCCCATATACATGTACCAATCAGAACCCTAATTCATCCTAACCATATACATGTAGTTAAACAAAAGTATAATTTTTTTTTTTAAATACATATTGAAAATGAGTTTTTCTCTTTCAACTATATAAATTATACTTTGACTGGAAATGTGAGAAATATATATAAATTATAGTGGGTCGGTTAATCATATAAACCATAACCATTTAATAACAAAAATTTCATAACTGTTCTATATTGGTGCATGTGTTGATATGCTGGCTACTCCTCATGAGCTGTCAATTGTTTGAATGATTCTTCATTCATTTGTTAACTTAGTTCCTCTAATCTTGGGCTGTTTATATTTTGTATATTTGTCCTTACCTTGAGGAGCTTCTTTAGGAAAATTTGTTTTCTACCATTGTATATAACCTGTAACTGAGTTTCATAATATACAAGTGAAGATTTCATATTTACTACTTGCTTCTTTATTCTAAAACTGCGAAAATTTTAAAGACTACTTCTATAACTATTTAATATTAATTGCGGATATCGCATTAACAGTTCAAAATTTTTAACAAATTATCATACAACTAAAATAGTCAAAAAAATTAGGACAATAAAATAAACTAATATTTTTAAAATAAAAATTATAATCATATAGTAATTGGAAATCCAAAAATAAAATAAGTTTATTAATTATAACAATATTAAAAAATAAACCAAGTTATTATAAAAAAAAAATAATGTGGATATTCTAAAGACCTAGCTGCTCTACTACAATGATCACAAGTACATAATTTTTTTTATAAAATCATATATATTTTTTTTAATGATTGTTGGTTGGTTTTTGCACGTAACTATTTCACAGTCACAAAATAAATAGGTAACAGTTTTAATGGTTACCTTAGTTCCATAACCATGGTGGTTGACAATTTTTATTTTCATAATCATTAGAGTATTACGCTATTGGTTATTTAACGGTTTTGGTAATATGATTTTACCTCGGGCACTGTCCCCAAAATGGCATCATCCCCTTCATGACAGTACATAATGGTAGATAGTTTAATTAGCATCGGTATAGGGTATTGGTATCATCTGCGCCTACCCGACTAGTGATGCCTCAGGATCGTCCTAAGGTTACCCAACATTGGGATCGGTCCATATTCCAGACATCAAACCAGTAATTGTTACTCCCAGGACGTGCTCCGGATTATACGCCGTGTGCCGCACCACGTAGAGAGATATGCTCCGATGGTTGAGAGCACTATCTCCATGCCTCTAATATTCCCGGAAGATGACCGTTGGGGATCACCTATAAATACTCCAACGGTTCTTCACGAAAAGGTTAATCACACACTCTCATTCTTACGTTATTCTAGTTATTATATTCTCCCAAGTACTCTACTAACTTAGACATCAGAGTGTTTGCTATCAAGCATTATCATGTGTTCTTTCTGTATCCAGTTAGTAGGTTCAACCTTAGAACATCATCCTAAGAGGCTCGACCATCCAACATCATACCGAAGGAACCATAGCTCGTTTTGGGTCTTCTAGTTTGATCCCAAGACATCATGATTAATCACGAAAATTCATTCCATCCCTAAACTAGAAAATAACTTGCCTACACAAAACCTATTAGTTTTTAGATTTTTTTTTTTTTTTTTGACAATTTTATCATTTTTTTTCAATATATTGTTATGAATATCCCAATTTGGAATTTTTTTTACTGGTTTTGAGAATTAAACCCGTAAATACAAACGTGTTTTTTTTTTTTATTATGTCAGTTGTAGATTGATTTGCATGTGTAGTGGGGCACTCTTGTACTATCGAATTCTAGTAAAATTTTCAATAATCCAACATATAGTGATCTCATATTTATTTATTTATAATAATAATAAATAAATAAAATGAATCCAACTGTCTTTCTATGATTCCAATGTATTTCTATGATTCCAATTCCAAGCTAACTTTCTTAATATGCTTTTGAATGTTTGTTGGAAAAAAAAATTGCAAATTAAGAGACACAGAGAAAAAAAATGCAATTTAAATTTTTTCCATATTTTTAACTTATTTTAAGAAAATGGATGCTCGGTTGGAGCTCATGAAACAATATGAAATGGAATAAAAAAATATAGAAATAATTATTTATTACAATTTGCAATATGAAATAATTAATTGGTTCATTGAACAAATGTAAAAAAATTGCGGAAGAGAAGTGATATAATAATAAACACTTTTCACCTAAAACTATAAGCTTCGAGTTCAATTCACATAATCTCCTTCCCCTTCTGTGTACTTAAAAAATTTGGTTCGTTAAATACTACCTTCGTTTTTATGATATGGTTACATTTCTGTTTTTGGGTGTTTTTTGAGTTGTTTACATTTCCATTTATAGTAAGTTTTGTAATTGTTTATTATTATTTTTTTATTGGTATTTGTGAAAAAGTAAATTTTTTAAAAGGTTAGTAATTGTTTGTTACTACCTTCGTGTTTTTTATTTCTTTACGTTTGCTTTTCATCAATACCAATAAAATTAACTTTTCACCAATACTAAAATAGAAATAATAATAAACAATTACTAATCTTCTAAAAAACTTACTTTTTCACCAATATCAATAAAGAAATAATAATAAAAAATTACAAAACTTACCATAAATGGAAACGTAAAGAAATGAAAAACACACCCAAAAATGAAAACGTAAAGAACCTGAAAACACAGAGGTAGTATTATTTATATATTGGTATTGGTGAAAAGTGAGTTTGTATTGGTATTGGTGAAATAGTGAATGTAAAGAAATGAAAAAAACAGAGGTAGTAATACCTAATTGCATGGGCTCCTTTCTTTTCCTCTCCTTCAAATTTGATTACTGTATTAGTATTCTACTAGTATTAGTATAAATAGAACTAACCCGAATATTAGTATTCTACTAGTTTGATATAAATAGAAGTATTTTATTAGTTTGATATAAATCGAGTTGAGGTAAGAATTTTTGATATATTAAAGCTGTATTTTCATTTTTTTAAACAGTGTTTTAGGAATTTTGTCAACATTTACCAGTCAATTTCTCTCGGATCAGACAACATCATAAGATGCCCCCACCCCCTGACAAACAGCTCCCTATTTCTCGGAAATTAGCCCTCTTCTTCAATTATTATTCACAAAAATAATACATTTCTGTACGATTTTAGCATATGATTGATAGAGCAATCATATGATTGATGCTCTCCCTCATTATACATCCATTGTTTTTAGACCCTCCAATGCTATTTTCTGTAGTTGAATCTTGAAAAAATGCAGTTTTGATGAAAATTAGTCATTTGAGTAACGTTTAGCAATTTAAACAGCTGTTAGTAATAATAATTTATAAGACGTCAAAATGTTTAAACCTTGTGAGTACATCTGCTTTAAAATTACTTATAAATAGCATTACTATTTTACCAGTCTGAAACTGAATTAGTCAGCAAATCTAAACTAATTTATTTAGAAAATACACTGACACCTTACCAATTATATCCAGTTAATAAGAATTAATGGCATATTGTCTTAAATTTGTGATTGGAAACCGTATTGTTGGGTTAAAAAAAATTAAAAATTGTGCCCTGTATAAGGAAATTAGCATGTGGCAACAAACCCATCTTGGCTTCAATAATAGCAACAAACTCATCAGGATGAAATGTCAATTTTTGTGGGACGAACGGGACCGTTTTTGTCACATTCGGAAAAGAATCTTACGGCCACTAAATTTGCACGCCTTAAGTAATAACCAAAACCACCTCACTTTTTGGCGCACGTTCTCATCAGATTCACTATCAAAGAGAAATACGGGAAAAATTGATGTTAACCTATAATTATTAGTTTATCACTGTATTTTTGTAAAAAAATCACCCACATTATTCATGTTTGGTCTAAAATACTCTGATATTATCACGTCATTAATTTTGATATTTGATCATTAAAAAAATTACATAATTGATCCCTCAAATTGACTTGTATTTTTTTATTTTTATCCTTTTTATAACTTTAGTGCTCAATTTCATTACACTTTAAATTTTTTTTTTACCAAATAACACCACTTTCATACTTAATAATTGTTTAAAATATAAAATTTCCCTAAAAATTCTCAATTTGATAAAATAAAAAAAAATTTTATTATTATTTTAAATATTTTTTTATAGTGACTTTTTTTAATATCTAAAAATTGTTACTGACTTTTTGTGTAAACATGAAAATAAAAAAAATTACAATTTTATCCCTATGTTATCACCTAATGTACATTTTTATTTTTACGTTTTTTAAAATAAACTTTTTTGTCCATGTGCTTTAATTTCAGCTAAAAAAATACTATATACATCATTCAAACTAGTTTTTTGCCACAAAAACAACTACCATATATACCAAAATGAAACTCTTGACATAATAAATCAAGTTATAGCATTACTTTTAGCATCAAAACACCATAAGACCTTGAAATAATTAATTGAAATTTTTAAATTTTTCGACCTAACCCAAAATCTGTTCTTATTTTCAGTTCCGACTATCAATCAAAGAGTTGATTACCACCTTATTTAATAAGTATTTTTTAAAATTTATATTGTTTAAAAAAAATATTTATAATAATAATAATAATAATTTTTTATTTTTATTTTATTAAATTAAAATTTTTTAATATATTTTATGTCTTTATTAATATTAATATATTTTTATATTATAATTTTAAATTTTTAAATTATAATTTTACAATTATTAATTATAAAAGTGGTGCTAGTAAAAAAGACATAAAATATAGAATCCATGCTAGATTCCGAATCTCTCATTTTGATGCTGCCCTTTTTTTTTTTTTTTTTAACATACTCTCAGTTTTAATGCTATACGTAAAAAGAAAGCTCATTCACATGAAAAATACTTAGGCCCACTGTTATTTACTGCGTCATATGTAGACTAATAGAATAAATAAAAATAAAATGTAAGAAAAGAGCAAGCTTTTATGTAATAATTAATAAATAATGAAAACAAATACAGTAAATACGCCACCCAACCAATCCAGATTCCATTCTACATATTTAAACCATGGAAAAGAGCTTATAAGCTGCGAGCCATATATATATATATATATATATATATATATAATCCCTACATATTCTTGTTTGTGGTACTTTTGCGCTTTGTCAAATAATCATACATCAACAATTTCTATAAATTAGATTTTACCCCTGGTTCAATCTTTTTTTTTTTTTTTTTGTGAGAGATTATCGGGTCTCTCTACAGCTAATGCTTTCATCAATCTGTTCGAGCTGCCATAGAAAAATTATTTCAAGGATTGTCGACAACAGTAAGGACACAGCAAATGTACAAATAAAAAATACAGCAGCAGAAGCAATACATGTGCAATAAATAAAGTCCTCTGACTAAATGCAAACAAATTTAATTAATGTCCTCTCTGCTTCTCCATACTTGTATATTTTCTTTCCTATCATAATGCTTCTATCAAGCATGACATGACTCGTACTCAATCCCTCGCAAACACGAGCAGTAATAGCAAATGTTTCCAGGGATTTAAGAAGCTAGCGAAAGCTAATAAAAGTGATTTTAGCCATTTTAAAATCAAATTAGTTGATTAAAATCAAGATACATACTATATGGATTAAATTCCAAATAGGTGAACTATGTCTATGCCAGCTTTTCTACCCATAGAAAGTTCAGCTGTTCTGTAACCAACATCAAAATAGACAAGCAACGCTATAGTTTCACTGACTAAACAATGCACTAGAACCAAACCCACGTCTATACCAAGATGAGAAATATCTGGGACTTCTAATTGCGTGAAAATAATAGAGATCATTGAACAGTCTCTAGGTTTGTTGAGTCTTTGCTCTAAAATAGACCTTAAATTTTGTTCTTGAGCAGATCGTCTCTGATTTGATTATCTAACCCCCTAGCAACACAGTTTCGGTAAATAAATAATTCAGACACCTGCAGTAATTTGGCATGCGAAGATTACATATCTGATTATCATCTTCCTTGGATAGGGTATTCAGGATTCACATTTGAGAAACATTTTGATTCATAAGATCCTATTTGAAGACAGCTTTTATCTTTATGCCAAAACCCACAGTCTCTACTTCAATTATCACCTTCTAAAAATAATTAAGGAAAATAATTTAAAAAATACTAATTAAGAGGGGGTGTGTCGGTGTGGGAGAATAATCATTGAATGAAAGCTTAGAAGCTCACCAAGGTCCCATCTCACACCTAGCTGGCATGGAGACACCATTAGAAATGGGAAATGTATCCATTAAAAACGTGTCATCTGCTGCAGCATTTGAGAACTGGTTGACTGGGAAACCAACTGCTCCGAACTTGGTGAACGTCCTATCATATGGTTAGTTACAACTGGATTGCCGAGACCTTGTCTAATCATTTCTTTAGGGTTATGGTTATTAGTTTCCGTATGTGAAGACTCCCTCAATGCTCGAATCTGAAAAAATGGGAGGTGTAAACTAGGATTTAGCACCAAATAGGAAGAAGAATTTAAATAAAGCAGGTGTAGAGATTGTGCATACCATATCAAGACGCTTCTTGTGGAGATCGCTTGATAACTGCATAATTTGCACAAACAGATTACAAAGGACTCTGACATGTTATTTAGCTAAAGAAGATTGATGAACTTTGCATAGTATGAGTTAACATGACAAATGGTGCAGGATGGTACCAAGTCATTATCACTTTAAATTAAACAGTCAGATACAATTTTTTTTTTCTCAAAGAGCATGGCATAGACAAAAATTTATTAAACTAGTAATTATAAAGCAACTTGAAGAAATTGAGCATAAAACACAAATTTTAAACTCAAAGTTTCCAGCAATCTTATTTTAGCTCCCGCTGTTCTGGATTGTTAAATGCATAACAATAAGAAAACAATTCACCATTTCTGATTGCAAGAAAGAGAAAGTTGAATGCTTACAGGTTTTCTCTGGAAATTTCTTTCTTCAGTTGAAAATCCAGGAATTGTCAAATGCCAATTCTTCTCTGCACACAAAATTTTCATCAGCGAATAAGAACTATATGGAAACATATCAGCCATTCTTATGCTCAGTTCCCTATATAACACTATTATGCAAGCTATATATTATGGGCTGATGTACTGGAGAGGGGAGGAGTAAATGAGAAGGTAGCCTTGCAGCCTACATGTCAGGGAAGAATTTCATGCAGAAGTTTTAGCACAATGCTTGTATCTAAATCAAGCAATTCATGTATAGCTCTAAACCAGATTAGATGAATTTGCTGCTTGGTTTTAGAAAAAGCAGAAGTATATCTATCATAGGGATGATTCCTTTGAGAAAGAATTACCATGTCTGACAGCAACAATAGGAGTTGTAATATCTCAGTTATACACACTTCCCAGCTGCATCTTTCAGTGTTATTTTTAGAATTTTTTTTCTTTTTTTTTCATATCAGAACTTCCTAAGATTGAACTAGTAACATTGACTGCATCTACGTGCCAGATACCTTTGATCTATGTGCCTGATACCTATATTTTATTTCATACAAAAACAAGAAATGTTCTGATGAAAATGAATATGGTGCAATACAAACCTAAGTGTAGCAATAGATCTTTTGACTCTAATGTTGAAGATTTTCGATGCTTGGCCAAACTGCATGCGAAAGAAGTCACCTGCATTTTAATATACGATCATAAATGCCAAAATATGTGGACTACCAACCATTATTCCAAAACACAAGAGAATATTCAAAGAGTTAGTGAGTCTCACTGAATCAATAAAGTCATCAGCAATCTCTAAAAGAAGATCTTCAACTTCAGGATCTAGCTTTCCTTGTGAATCCACCTGGACATCCAAAAGATGAACTACATGACATGCTTATCATTTTTAGAATTGGAAAGCAAGAAAGATCATGATATAATGGTAAAGATAAGGATCACTAGAAAGAGAGAGAAAAAAAAAAAAAAGAAATGCTTAAAAGACCTGAGAAACCAAGTCCTGTATTTTTCTCTTTCCAAGTAGTTGATTAGTTGCTTCTGTTCCTTGGCTTGAGCTTCCTCCCGGTGTAGTTGTACCAGATGCTGTTGCATCTGGATGTGACCCGGTCAAACTGACAGATTTCTGGCCGGTGGGCCCTTGCATTCGAGGAGATTGTTGTTGTTGTTGTTGTTGCTGCTGCTGCTGCTGCTGCTGCAACGGCAACTGTTGTTGCAATTGCTGCTGTGACTGCAGCTGTTGGTGCTGTTGTATCTGCTGTTGTTGCTGCTGCAGCGGCTGTTGTTGCTGCTGCTGATGCAGTTGTTGGTGCCCCATTGATGGCTGCAGCTGTACCAGCTGAGATAACTGCTGTGGATTCAATGTCATGGAATTCTGGTGCAATTGAGGGGATGACACGGCCAGCTGCTGCTGCAAGAGGACCTGTGACTGCCTTTGGTTTGGCTGAAGACGGAATGAAGGCGAAGCAGGACTGGACATTCCCGGGATTTGCTTCAGCCACTGCTGCTGCTGCTGCTGTGACAGAGAATTCTGCAACATACCTGTCTGTGCATTCTGAACCAACCCAGATAGTTGAGGATTCATAAATGCCAGGGATGATGCCCTTGATAGGCTTGGAACCTGTAACTAACAATGATGATTACCATCACAATCACGCAGATACATATACGATCAGCAGAATAAAATCTACAAAATTTTACATGAAAAGATGCAGTAGCCAAGGGATTAGGGAACATGTACACAACACAATCCACCACTCTGACCAGCAAAGTCACAAACTTGCATAAACACACCACATTCCTAATAAGCTGGTAAAAATCTCAAAATATAAAGAAATAACTATGCATACTAACTAAGTCAGCACAAAAATGAATTATAAGCAAACCAAGGGTTAATGAATCACATTGATAAAATTTCAAGATGAGCCCAAAATATATGAAATCAATGTACTGTTGCATGAATCATTGAAAGAAAAATTAAAAGAGCCTGAGAATTTGGCTTAAGGGAATTATTATTAATTTTGAGATAAACAAATGCCGATTTAATGACCATGATGAATCTTTCAGGCACTAAAATATTTTAAGAAAAATATTGAATACTTTGGCTCGGAAACAGACTTTTATACAAAACTCTTTAAGGAACACAGACAAATATTTAATATCATGAGGTGAGCAGGTAAGTTTCAAACATCAGAATGGATTGCTAATGAAGAATATAGATCACAAAATCAAATATAACGAAAAGCAATTTCACAAGGAAGATTAAATGAAATGATACCAATTAAACATGAAACCTTACAGTTCTATTTACACAATCAAGAAGCCGAAGAGAACAATGAAATGGTGTCATCACAAAAAATTGATACCTGAGATGAGGTGAGTGGATTTTGTTGTGCCAGTTGCTGCCTCATTTGTCCAGCATTAAGCCGTTGTTGAGCATAAGCAAGATTACTATTAGGCCTTAGTTGTGAGCCTAAATTGAGAGACCCCATCATTCCCATTTGTTGCAATCCTTGCAACGGCTGCCCTGCAGAATTGCCAGGATGGAATTGGGAACCCTGAACTAAGCCAGCTTTCTGCCTCGGCTAAACCAAAACCTCACTTGTTTAGAGAATATTGTTATTTTCATCATAAAGTGTAAAAAGAAATATACAACTAGTTACTAGCTCACCCTTAAATGCACTATATTCTTTGTCTATCAAACAACTTGTACCAATCTCATCAAATTATTTCCAGTTAACAGTTATCAAGAAGAAATGTATCAAAAGGAAGTCTGTTAGTATATTTCCAATTCAGTCAAAAATTCATTATGCTTGATCTAAAAAATTCAGATTTTGCATCCCGTACAAGCGTAAGGATCACAATAAGACTATCCCAATTTTACTTCTGCCATTCACACCAATCACACAACAGGAATAACCACAATGAACTTGTCAAAACCTCAGTACAAATTCAAAAACCAGACAATATAGGCTAAAATATGATCTTGCAACTTTTGACACCCTTATCACAACCAAGCAACACGATGTGAGCCAATTTTTAATTCCAAAAGCTAACATATGCTTAGTGCACTAACTCAATTCAATCAATGTTCCGATGTGATAATAGAAAACATTTATACTTAGCCAAGCAATAGCAAGTGAATCTTAAAGCCATTAAGTAAGCTTTTTTTTCCACTATCATTATCCAGAAACCTGCAATTTTAAAGCATTTTTACCAAGAGTAGCTTAGAGTACTTTTTTGAGTTGTACAAGTAAAACTAACTCAAAGTTTTCCACTTTCGATATGCTCTCTCTCCCCAGTACATCTATACTTCAATTCAAGGTAAATCAAAGATCCACTAATCTAGTAGGACAATATAACATCAATGGTGAAAACCAAAAAATTGAAAGCTTTTCAATATCACTTTTAAGCAACAAAAACCAATGCATAGTATCTCACTCCGAAAACTCTAAACTACTCCATTAGAGGGAATGAATGAAAAATTCAACTCATTTACAGTTGAATTATAACAAACGCAAACTCACACTTAATATAGGAATCCACTACTTACCGATGCTAACAAGTTCAAATGAGCTGCAGTTGCTGGTCCGGGCAGAATAGGCAGCTGCCCGCTCTGCCCAAGAAGAGCAGAGCGTGACAAGTTGGCGCCACCAATATGCTGATTCTGTGAATTCTGCTGAATTGAA
>CATIWJ010288968.1:0-22785 GCA_949640765.1 Croton laevigatus
AAGCTAAATTTGAATTTGATTGAATTCGGGAACTAATTACTAAAATTCAAATTATAGTTAATTTGTTCTTGTATTTCTTAGGCTTTCTTCTTTAATATCTGTTTGGAGAACTTAACCGTTAGAGGATCCATACAGCCGACCCCAACTTGTTTAGGACTAAGGCTTGTTGTTGTTGTTGTATATGCTTCAAGAGCACTAAAGTGAGGTTCCCAGATAAAATGCTATGAAATATATAAGCCCAAGAGAAACAGATTAATTTTAGGTCGCATTTCAACAGGGATTGAAATGAGTAATTTGAAACAGGCTTTGGCATAAATTAGTTGAATGAAGTTTTGTTGGATAAATTCATGAAAGCGCATCCAAACTCGTAACATACACTGCAAAAATTTGCTTAGATAATGTTTTCTCTCCATTTTAAGTAAAAGGTCAGATTCAAGTCTATGCAAATTTCTCCTCAAATCAAACCTTCTAAATTTCAGGCTTTTTGATATACAGCAATTTAAATGTCGTAAGAATGCATCCTACATAAGGAGTCCTATTACTTGTCCTGCATAACTCACCTTAAATGCATTAGAAATTGTAGCATTCATGTGATCCAGTATGAGACCTCCAGCTAAAGTTCCCAGAATTCCACATACAATTGTAACCCCTCCAAACACCATGTCTGCGTTACTCTATCAAAAACCAGGACACAACCAGTTAATCACAATACCATAAGCAATAATTAATAATATGAATAATGGCTTGAAATCAGAAAAAATATCATCATGAAAACAGTTAAAAATGAGAATTAGCAGCCAACAATACCATATGATATATATTATAACCGGCTTTTGGTCCCCAATATGAGTATGCTCCAATTACAAAGGTGTATGATATATAACCTGATAATTTGTTAACTGGTTAGTAACCTGAAAAAATATCTCTACAAAGAATACATTTATGCTCTATTGAGAATCTGGTTAAAATATAAATGAAAAAAGTAAACAAGAACTCTGAAGCAATGTGTAATCTGTTGAATAAATATTTACACATAAAAGCACAATCAAAGTACAAGGAAAAGAAAAGGCACCTAGAACATTCACAACATAAACTTTGTCAAGCAAAAGCACTTTCATATCTTTCGAAAAATGTGACAACCGATGAAAAATTGTAGAGGTAACCCTCAACCTGCCATAAGAAAGAATATTAATAACCAATCAAGAACAAAACAATGATTACAATTAGTTGCTGATCCGTTCTTGATCGTGCATCCAAGTAAATACAATTAGGTCATTGATATTTGGTAATTACTCGTAAAACAAAAGGCCTTACAAACTATCTACGTAACTTGCAGAATCGGATGTACTGAGGCAAGGGATTAAGATGTTGCCTAGCCATGCAATGATCTCGATAATGGTTGGTTTGTTAAGAGAAAAAAATTGGTTTATCAATAAAAATTAATATCCTGTCTCACTCACTCCATCACAGTACTTCCATTTTCTCTGTTCTCTCAACTGCATGCTGTTCAGTTTTGAACTTTTGGTCGATAGAATAAACATGTTATGTTCAAGATTTCTCTACATGTTACTTAAACCACAAAATAGTTAAGGCTTTCAGATCCTAGGATCAGCAAATTCGTTTATTTTCCAGGGGCAAAAGGTAGCTGATTTATAATCTCAAGTTTTTCAATAAAAGCAATTAACTGCAATACATGGACAACAAAAGCAAGTGATTGGTAGCTTTGGCGTAAAAACTCCTTTCTTTACCTCATAGCTTTTTACTTTGTTTGACTTTGGCAAGTCAAAGTTACGTGTTTGGCAGGTCATGGTCTCCATTTCTGTTCCCCTACTTGCTTTAGTTTTTGCCCTTTTTTTATTTTTGCTTCTGACCGACATTTTTTAAACTTAAAATTTCAAACAGTCATTTATTATGTACTAAATGATAAGACATTCAGCAGGAAAATAAAATCCACTCACTCTGAAGTTTTAATATATCCTTGACTACTGATATCTTCAGTATCATTCTCTGCAATAACAATAACAGGATTAAAATCCAGAAAGAAAGAAGATTTTCTCTTGCAATCAACAAAATGATCAAGGAAAGGCTGCTATAAAAAGAAAGAAGATTCCTCAAATTCTGCAAAGAACCAAGAAACAGAGATCTATCATACGGACACAAAAGCAGCCGTTTAATTGACACTGGGAAGACATGACTTCAAATTGTCAAAGGTGAGAAGAGGATTAAGAAACATTCTAGACGCTGCAACTTATCATAATGCATGTAGGTTGCAATGGCATGATATATTGTTCACAATGCTAATCGTATGATATTAGGACTTCAAGGTCTCTTTTGTCTAGTTCCAAGTCCAACAAGAGAACTTCTCCAAAGATCTTACCAGCAATTGAACTAACAAAAAGAAGAATAGTGAGGAACAAACAGCACCTTCAGTTATAGTAGCAACTGTTTCAATTGAAGCTAATGTCTTCTTTGAGTCCGGAGGAGCAAAACCTGAATTTAGGATACCATTCATTATCAAGTGTCTAAAGACTATGTAACAGAAAAAATCATATTTTTAAATGGAGATGACTGATGACTAAAAGACAAGGTACCTTTCAGCTGCAAGGGTTTCATGATAAATCCCAGAACAGCAAATGGAAGCATCAGAAGTGACTCTCCCCAAAAAGCATAGCGCCAGTTAAAATAGTTTCCAACCTAAAAAAGCAGAAGATGATGTTGATCACAAATTCAACCAGAACAATTGATCACAAATTTTCCAGCATAATAATTGTGATAAGTGACTTAGAAAGAATTATGAAAACTTATCACATCAACAAAAAAGGACAATTAGGCTGCAACTCTTTTAAACAAATATGACTATAACTGAATAAAGAATTTGAAAACAATTTGTTTGGCATGTAAACTTACAAGTCCACCATAAACATAACCTAATGCAGTTCCAGTTGGTATGCACATGTAAAATGTGGCAAGCCAGGCTGTTTTCTGAATAAGAAAAAAGAAAATAATATGATTTATGAATTTACCAAGGAAGAAATACCAAGTTCAGCTTTTCTGAACTTATTATCAGGAGAAAGGAAAAGAACAAACCAAACCTGAGCAACAGGAGCATTATCATCGATGAATGGAGCTGCAAGACTTATGAAAGAAGCCTCGCCAACACCAACTAGCCTAAAAGGGAAAGATTTACACTGTAAGCAACCATTTATAAGAATACTGATATGAATGAATGAGCAAATATATTTTTTCATGCACAAATATTTTTTACTTACATACGGCATATGGCAATAGACCAAAAATCAAATGAACTACCACATCCAGCTGTTGCAAATGTCCAAACGGATAATCCAACTCCGATAAGCCTAAAAGGGTTATGACTGCAACGGCAACAATAGTCAAGACTTGTAAACAAAACTAGGAAATGCAAGAGCAGAATAAACACCAATACATATAAATAGAACAAATCAGTTTATGTTTCTACATTTCATCAATAAGTAGCTTCCAAGTAAAATATTGTCCAGTGCCAGATGTCAATGGAAACTCAAATAATTATATAAACAAACATGCTATTAACTTATTACTACGCATCTATATATTGCCAATTCTAACAAGCATAAGAAATGGAACCTGTTAGTTATTAAAACTTTTTAGTTCCTTAATATAAATAAAGTTTTACACTATAATTTGAATATTATAAAATATTACTCATGCACAAAAATTATGGAGAATTGGAGATATAATCTACCTGATACTTTACATGAATACAATATGATATGAAATCAAATTTTATAATTTGACACCAGTAGAAGATGATTGTCAAATATCAAGCGTAATAGCTCAATCAATTATATGATATTTTGAGTTGCAAAGACTAATCTTATAAAAATTGAAGGAAAACCTACTGGAGTTTTGTTAGTTAATACACCAAAGTTCTTTTATAACTTGTAATGGTTTTAAGATGTTTAACAACTTACCAATAAACAACTATGAACAGACAACTGCCTAGGCATTGCATTTATCTATTAGCAACAGCTACTATTTATCAACTAGTGAAGAAAAAAAAAACCTTTATACACACACACACACACACACAAACAAAATCATAAATGAAAATTTCTGATATTAGTTTCACACAAACTATGCAACTAAAGGACCGCTCAGCAATCTTTTTTTTAGAAGACTACTTAGCTACTTACCTCTTGGCCAAAGAAGCAAATATTGGAGAAGCCACAAGAAGTCCAACCATAAATGCAGATGATAGAACACCATCCTGGAAATTATTTAAGTTAAAATCTCCCCTGAAAGCAAAGCATATAGGAAGCAATTAAACCCCCCAAAAATACATATATCATGCTTTAAAATTTAACATCTACCTAAAAGGCAGAATTGCTAATAAATGCAAATTACTTCAAGAAGAATAGTAACACGTAGAAGAGAACAAGAAATCTTACTGAATTCCGCTGCCGGAATTGCAAATTCCCTTATCATCACAAGTCTTAATACTCCCGTTAACTCCATTACTTGCTATTGCACCACGATCCACATAATTTATCATATTAATCACACAAAAAATCAGGAGCAATCTGTGAAAAAAAAAAAAGCATCCATCAAAACATGTTGCAGTTTTGTTCGCTTCGCGAGCTTAAAAATTAAAATTACAATGAAAATATCAAAGCAGAATAAGTAAAGAATAGGAAATAGTTGGAAGTGAATTGAATTCAAATCTAAGAAATAGAGAAGCACCTTTTGGGAGTGAACCATGAAGGAGAGGAAGGCGGATAGTTCATCGACGTCGGAGCCATCACGGAGGAGACTGAGTCTCTGTTGCGATGTCTTCAATTTTTTTGGTGTGGTAAAAAAGATGGTAATGATAAATTAATTAATTAATATCGAAATGGTATTTGGTTGGCATATTTTCACAACTTTGCCGATTTAAAAAAAAAATATATATATATATATATATAAATACTAACACTTATAAAAGTGTAATAAAAAATACCCCACTTGGTTTTTGGAAACATATTATAATTTTAACTAAATTTTATTTTATAAACCTAAATTTAGAGAAAAGATGTATTCTCATTTTTTGCTTCTTAATATTATTTTTTAAAATTAAAAAATTATATTTTTTTATAATGATTTCTTTTAATAAATAACAACAATAATAATAAATTTAATTAATTAAAATTATAAATAATTTTTTAATATTTTAATTCAAATTATATGGTTATAAAATGAATACTATGTTTTTATTCTAAAAAATTATTATTTTTAATTATTAAATTTAATTAATTTGAATAAAAATAATAAATATTATATTTGATAAATAGGTAAATATTATATTAATAAATAATAATAATAATTATTATTATTATTATTATCATTTTAAAAAATGGATGAAGGAAGAAAAGTCGCCACTGACATCATCGCTAAACCCACCAAATCAGTCGACGGCGAAACCTACTATTGTGGAAGAGCCTTTTGGTGATTCTTCGCTGCCAATAGAGTTTTGAAATATACAAAATGACTGAATAATGACGCAAATACAATATGTAGGGACTAAATAACAATTATCACAAAATAGAGAGATGGAATAATTATTTTGAACAAAATCCATAGACTAATTAATTACAATTTGGCCCTTATTATATATTTGAGACCTGTAAACCAGTTACGGGTATATTTTTGTTATACTTTTGTAAGTTGGAATACATTTATGTTACAATTGAAATTAAGATACATTTTTGTTACAACGACCAAAATTAGGATACCCACAGTGAAAATAAGCCTATTTGATTGAATCGTCAAGGCTCCACTTTTGGCTTTGTCTAAATAAGCAATTGCCTTCTTCCATAGGTACTAGGAGTGACCAAATAATTCGGATGATTCGGGTAAATCCGGAAATTCAGTTCCGATAAAAAATATTAAACGGGTAATTCGGTCAAGAGTTATAAAAATTTTGGGTAATTTAGGTAAAACGAATTTTGACCGAATTAGTCTAATTATCCAAAATCTAAAACTCTGCCATTTTGACATGAAATGTATAATTCTAAATTTGTTAATTCTCTCTCTTAGGAGTTAGCAAATAATTCGGATAATTCGGGTTATTTGGGTAATTCAGATAAATTGGATAATTCAGTTCAGTCAATCCGGTAATTCGAAAATTATTTTTTAATTTAGTTAAATTAGTTAATCGAGTAAATGGTAAATTCAGGTAGAGGGAAAAAATTTTATATTTCGTAATTTAGTCAAGATTTTTTCAAAAATTTAATCGTTCTGACCGAATGCTTATCTTTAATAGGTACTAGTTATCAGTGAATTGTGGGTTAATTACGGTAGAAGGCAAATTTATTTTTTTTTTCTAATTTATGTATAATTTAAGTTTAGTTTTTTTTTTTCCAAAATGTTAAGGTTTTATTTAGTTTCAACAGAAAAGTTTGTGACAATGAAAGGAGCAAAAAAACTTATTACAAACCAAATTTTATTTTTTATCAAATTCTATTTTTTGTTACTAAATTCATTAGATTTTGTTATCGGTACAATAACAATGAATCAATAATTCCATTTGATACTGAATTCTTGCAAGGAAATTGGAGAAAACTGAAAAAAGTAACAAAAGTTTACAAGAAATTGGAATAGGTATTGTCCAATGATATCCCATTTAATGTTTGCGGATGATTCATTGATATTTGGGAAAGCTTGCCAGAATGCAATTGATACTTTATAGCAAATTCTGGATATATGCTCGAATCAGTGGTGATGTAGCGGAACTAACAAACAAGATAATTCTACTAACTGTTGATTAATCAAAGATCAATACCAGTCAATAACTTTTAAAATCTATTGATTTGAAGGAATACTAGAGTTTAAGCATCCAAAACAAAAATTTGGGAGAAAATATTATTAGGGTTAAAATATTATTAGGGTTAAATTCATCAAAATTGTCTCCAAAAGTCTGAAAATTACATATAAATAGGAAAAAAATGAAAACCCTAACCCGAAACCTAAAAGGAAATAGAAATTCGAAAATTAAAAGTTACAGCAAAAATTGAAAATCGCCAATTTGAAGGATCAAACGATGAAATTTGACCCAAAAGCGACAAACTTCATGGCCGTAGGCCATGAGTTTTGATCGTTTGCCCATTTTTTATAAAACTAAGCCCAAAAATTGCAAAAATCGCGCACCACCCACCTGGCCGCAATTTGCCGCAACAGGCCTACATCCACTTGCTATCCAACTTCTCCAAAAGATTCCGCTTCCAATTTCACATCAAATGGCCAAACAATCAACTTGGAAAAATCGGCCATTCTATTTTCTAAAAATACACCTCAAGATGTCAGAAATAATTTGGCTGGGAAAATGAATGCGATAGATATCTCAAACAAATACTTGGGATTGCCGGCATTAATTAAAAAATCTAAGAGGAATGCTTTCCAGCATATTAAAGAAAAAATTAGCACGAGACTTAATGGCTGGAAAGAGAGATTTCTCTTGCAGGCACGTCGTGAGATATTAATTAAAGTTGTTATTTCGACAATCCCATTATTCACCTTTTCCTGCTTTAGAGTTACTCTCTCACTATCTAATGAAATTAATGCTCTGATCAAGAATTTTTGGTGGGGTCAGTAAGAGAATGAGAGAAAGATATGCTAGGTTGTTTGGGACAAAATTTGCTTGCACAAGAAAGATGGAGGACTAGGATTTAGAGATTGGGAAGTTATGTACAAAGCTCTTTTGGCAAAACAAGGGTGGAGACAAATTACGAAACATACCTCTTCATTGGCAAAAATTCTAAAGGGCAAGTATTTCCCTCACAAGAATTTTCTTACAGCGGAAGCAAATTCAGGAAGTTCTTGGGGCTGGAAAAGCATTATTTAGGGTAAAAAACAGTTAGAAAGAGGATTGAGATGAAAGTTAGTAATGGCATATACATCAAGTGTTTTGAGGATGCCTGGATAAATAAAGAATACCCTTTTATGGTGAATATAATGAATAATAGAAGAAGGGGGCTACATCGGGTCCATCAGCTGATTGATAATAATTAAGACCATGGAACCAAGCATTTATTACAAAGAATTTTCTAAAAGGGATGCTCAATCTATTTTGTCTACACCTATAGCGAATTCCTCACAATCTGACTTCTTAGTTTGGCACCCAATAAAAGGTGGTTTATTTTCGGTCAAATCAAGATACAAGGAGGCTCTTAAATGTATAAATCGTTCATCCTAGCTACAAGGCGATGCAGGTAATTTTCAATGGCTTTCTATTTGGAAAATTCAGACAGCCACGAAGTTGCAATTTTTCCTTTGGCATTTTATTAGGAAGGGACTTGTAGTGGAGAGCAACATGTCTATAAGATTCCTAGAATATCAAGTCTATGTGCCTCCTAACAAGAGAATGAAGATGAGGAGCATTTATTTTTTAAATGCCCATTCTCCAAAGCAGTATGGTTTCGTTCACCTCTAGGCTATAGAGTAGACAATCTAGCTTCTGGCCAACCGAGCCTTCTATGGCGGCAAATGGTGAATTTGGTGAAACAAGTCAACATGGAATATGAAAGTGAGGGATTATCAGTGTACATCATGTGGCAGATTTGAAAAGCCAGGAATAATAAAATGTTCAATAGTATTTTCTAGCGAAAGTTAAAGAGGTAATAGAGGTTGCAATTAAAGAGTGGCATGAATTCATGAACGTTCAAGTAATAAAGGACCATCCTCCTCGACTAAATGTTCCAACAATACCTCATTCCCTGAAATGCTCAAGAATTTTATATGTTGACGCAGCAATACTGGAAGCGGAGAAGAAATGAGCTATTGCAGTTATTGTCAAAGAAAGGGGAAGAATAATAAATTGGCAATTACAAAGGTATAAATTAATAACAAACCCCTTATTGTTAGAGGCTTTAACTGTACAAAAGGTAGTGGAATTTATTCCCATACAACAATGGCGAGATTGTGTGGTAATAATAGATTTTAAAATGATTGCAGAAGTTGTTCAAAGGAAAATTAATTGTCATTACCAGGTTATGGATATTATAGAGGATATAAAGAATATTATATTCTTCTTGAATCAGTTTTATTATTTGTATGTTAGTAGGGAAAATAATAGAGAGGCTCATAAATTAGCAAGAGTCAGCGTTGATGATAGCTTTATTTGTAATGTTTATGCTCAATGGGATCATATCTGTAGTATGCATAATTATTAGAAATGAAATATCTTGGTTAGAAAAAAATGACATATATATACAAAAGCCTTTTAATTTTATATACAACAGATAACACCTGTTGAAAATGATCAACTCCATTCCAATAACATTACCCCGGCAAAAACATCTTCCTTGCCCTATTATTATTATTTATTACTCGACTTCTTGGCAGAGCCACAATTTACAGTGGACTTGATCATCAACTCTCAGAAAGTATTTTGATTACAAAGAATTGATTACCAGAACTACTGTAAAAAATGGATACGGCGTAAGGACTACAGCCATTATTGCTTTATTTAACTGCATTACATCATCTCCCCCGTAAATAAGTATTATTGCCTTGATGTTTGGAGAGGAAGAAATTAGATAGAAAAACTCCATAAAATTACCTACACTGGCATCTGATATGTACATATGAATGTGAGGACATGCGTTGTTGCAATTGCTTCTGCTTCACAAGTTTTTTATGTCGGAATATGCAGAAACATGAACATCATAGCACTCTGCACCCCAGGAAAAATCCATGGCCATTGCATTTACTAGCTTTTGCTTCCATTTTGATGGGTTGCTCGTCTACAAGAAAGTGTCAAACCAAAAATAATTTAGAATTGAAACAAACAGGAGAGCTATTTCTACATGACCGGGGAGAATACTTACAATTTCTTCTAAAGCCTCCCTCAAAGACATATTTCCGTAGGTAGAGCTAATATACTTAGAGAATTTAGTGGATTCTTGATCATGATCTGCAAAATGTCTGTCCCAAAGTTGCATGTCATTTTTGTTTTGAGTTTAAAGTGGGGAAAAAGAAGAGCGGAAAGGTCAAAATGTACCTGAATGTCTTGTCATTGGATGTCACTGCAAGCGGAGCTGCTCCATATTTCAAAGCTTTGAGCTACATTTTAGATTACAAGAAGTAAAATAAAATAATTTCAAGCAAGAAAATTATAGAACGTAGACATTATATGAGTTGTGCATTTTTACTTTTTCGAATTAAAATATGGTTGTGATGCAGCAACATGAAAGCATTTTAATATACTTCAATTCATACAATAGAAAATGCAGAAGCACTTGATTTTAAATAAGCCTCCTATTCAAAACTCCAAGCAAAGGAAGGTCCAAGCACTTTTAGGGCAGTCTATGGGGCAATGTTATGGTCGATCATGAAATGCATTGAGGGGATTTCCCTTACTTTCATTTAGTTTCACTACCCAATTGAAGTGGTCAAGAAAAATTTAAGATAAAATCTAAAAATACGGCTCAGTGGATGAGCTAGAAATATTATTTTGACAAAAACAATATGCTAAACTTACAGGTACTTGGAGCAAAGGATCATGAAATGAGTGGCATAATATTATGTCAGATCCTGCAAAGATCAGATGTGATAGAGCTTCATCATATTTGTTTATGAATCGGACAGTTTCAACCTGTTGACACAGGAGAAAACCAGGAAGAGAGCATAAGTGCTTAGACAAAAAATTAACTGTCAACATGATATAACTATAGCTGTAAATAAATCAATGGGCTCAAGAACAGTTCGAGACTTGGCTCGGTAAAAACTCGACCGAGTTCGTTCGTTAAGCTAAATGAACAAAGCTAGAGCCCAACTTTTGAGCTCATTTATTAACGAGCTCAAAATCGAGATCGGCTCATGAGCTTGCGAACAAACTCATGAACATGTCATTAAAGGGAGTTCGCAAACAAGTTCGTGAACAGCTCGTTTAAGTAACTCTGGAATAGGATATTATGGGTATTTGTATATGCTAATAGTAATATGTCATTTAATTGTAAGTTGATTTGAGGGTTATTTTAACATACAAAAGAAATTATAAACATTTGCAATGAGTTTTTCAGGTATGCAAACCTTTGCTTAATGTCTTTTCAATATTACTATCTTTATTTGTTTATGGTTTGACTATACACATGTCAACTTCAATTTTCCACTTTTATTTTGGAGTATATAGAAATTTTTATACTATTATTTTAGACTTGCAAATAATTGATTTGCCAAAAAAATAAAAGAAATTGAAGAATTTCAATTATGATGCATGAATACTTATGTTATTTTTAATACATGAAAAATTATATTATGATTCAAGCTCAAAAACTGAGATAGATCTATACAATTTTAATTTTACTGAGCTCCAGTTTATATATTTGAAGCTCGAATTTGCATAATTCTTAACGAACAAAGCTTGAACCCATATTTGAAGCTCGAGCTCACAAAATTCTTAACAAACCGAACACGAACAAGCAAGTATTTGGCTCGGGTGTGCTTGTTGACAGCCCTAGATATTCAGAAATCTGCTACCATCAAACCTTATCTATATCTTGCAGTCAAAATGATGAGGTGGGAACTTTACAAACCAAATTTTAAACAAATAGCATATCTCTTGATGCTTGTCTAATTGTAAATTTGAAAAATTTTGCCAGGAGCTATGAAAAAGGCTGAAATGACTATATTCTTAATGAATTTCATTTATTTGGCAAAATAATTCAAAAGAAAAGAATGATGAACCCTGTACCTCCTGCAGCTCGCTTTGAAGAGATTCCATTGCCCTACTTGCACTGGGTACTTTGCTTCCCATAAAGATAAACTGTAGGCAATCAAACAACAAATAAAATTCATGCAATAGAATCTTTAAGATAAAAAATTCAAAAATTAAAACAAACACTACATTTACAGAAAGCCTACTACTGACTGATATGTGTACCAAAAAAAGATGAGCTATTCTTCATAGTTCATATCATCTGAAGACTGAAGTACTCATATGATAACAACCAGTATGGAATCTCTTTAGAAGGCAAACGTTTGCATTTCAGAAAATGAAAATACCTGGACATCATTCCTGGCAGCATTCCGTACAACATTCTTCAAGTTATCTACATAAAGATCTGATAATTCAGAGAAGAAACATCCTACCTGACAAGTATCACTTTTGCTTCTCAGTTATTGGGCCAGGAAATAACAATAATAATAACAATAAAAAGATGAAGAAGATGGATATGCTACATATCTGATGCAGAACAAGAATTTTATCACATTTGACATTTTTCAAAATGACTTATTTTCTTAAATGGTTTTAATTCAGATAATAATAGTTTGGCAACCTTGTAGATTTTGAACTAAAAGACAAGAGGACAACAATATTGCTGGACTATTAAGCAAAGTAAAAAAAATCAACTTAAAACAAATGAAAAAGAAATCCATAGGCACATTTCAATTTTGCAAGGAAGCTATATGTTTCATATGATAACATAAAACAATTCATACTCACTTCTACTTTCATTTCATGAAGCTCCCCTGCCACAACAAAAGTACATGGAGAAACAAGCCAATGAAGCATTAAAATTGTGCACCAGTATTTAGTTCTCATCATGGTATCAAGCTGAAATATTATTCAAATCATTACCCATTTTTCTCGCCTAGATGCCAAAAGAAGTTCCAGTTGTGACAAATTTCATACCAAACAGAGATTGTTAGAGCAATTCACATAAGAAACCAGTTATATTTGTACGAATCAAGCACAAACTAATGGACAAGGAACCCATTAAGAGTCAGTATGCACACAAGAATGCACATATGCAACCATAACCCTATACTCTGTGAACATAAGATGCCAATATTCCAGACAGAAGAGTACATTATCTTGATACCGTCTTTTCCATGCCACACTATAGAGTTACTGATTTATATTACTTTCTATTTCATAACTACATCTAGCATTCAGAACAATCAAGATCCATATTGCAACACTTACTATAACAGCAGAAGATTTTTGGGATAATACTAGGCGTTGCTGCAATGCAACTTTGCAAACAAATTTCCCTTTCATGTCATCTTCATTATAATTTTGGGGAAGAAATTTATCCGTGGAAGGATCCCATCTGGAGTTGTCAAATCCACAAGGAGTAACAAGCAACTTGTCTCTATAAACAAGAGTCAGTGAAGAATTTATTAAACGGAGAGAAACTAGAAGCATGTTCCGAATAGAAAATGCTTCCTGTGAATATCTGCTAATTACAAGAAAGAATAAAAATCAATATTATTCCTCAACCAGTAGTGGTTAAAATTTTCTGCTTCAATTCAGCTTGCATTGCAAGAAAAAACAAAAATGAAATATAAAAATGACAGCTGCATAGCTCACTTGTGGATGGATAATGTGGACTCTAATCCATGCCCCAAACTACCAATGATACGGCCTTTTGAATATATGGATGACACTATCCCAACTTTATTTGAGTATACAATTCCACCCTGAAAATAATATTGGCAAAGAAATAAGAGCTGAATAAATTAGCATACCAATAACAAACCAAAAGGTTATAATGTAGATATAAGCCAGCCAAATTGAGTATTAACTTCAAGGATGAGTTGTAGGGGCACATGTGTTGATAGCTTGTTTTGAATATGGAAGGGAGATTTTTCCCACATTGGAAAACAAAACATTTTTAGTGTTTATAATAAATGATTGGTTCAAAGTAGAACAAAATGCTTTGGAGGGAATTTTGGAGTGAAACAAAGATTACTCCTGCAAATATTAATTAGTCAACGATTAGCACTTGGGTATGTGCGCATGTGAATTACACATACTAACTATTTTCGAAATTATTATACAGACACAAGAAACAATTAATCACTCTCCTCGCGTTTGATATCCTTCTTATTATTTAGAAATTCTTAACCAGAAACTTCAGAATTGTTGTCTGCAGTTTTATTGTATCCTGAAGGATTATTGCCATTAACCCAATAACAAGTCACAGTGGGGACAATCAATTCCAAAAAGATAGTGATCTTTAATGCCTCAAATCTACTTTCATGTAATCCACTTCCATAACAGCACAAAATTAAATGCAAGAAAAGTTAATCTAAATATAGTAATAAGCCTCTGGAAAAAAAAATTAAAAAAATACGAATATGAATTTACAGAAAGACTATGGGTACTCATTCCTAAGTTCTATGTAAATGTTCCTACATTCGAGGTCAACCTAAATTGTGGAGATAAATTTAGAATCCCATTTTTATCCCTGAGGGTTGGGGATTTAAGTTGTGGATTGGATGGTGTAAAGAATCTGGGCCTAACTCACCTGAAAATCCGAGTTAACAGGTAAGGATTGTCCAGCCTTATAAAGACTCCATCCTCCTCACTCCTATTCAATGTGGGATTCCAACACACTCCCCTCACCCATCACGGGTGAGCAGGATGCCAACAGCCCTCCTTACCCATCACGGGTGAGCATGCCCATCATGGGCAAACGTCCCAAACCTTGGAGGAGGAGGCAGGCTCCGATACCATGTAAAGAATCTGGGCTTAACTCACCTGAAAACTTGAGTTAACATGTGAGGATTGTCCAGCCTTATGAAGACTCCTCACTCCTATCCAATGTGAGATTCCAACAATTGGCCCCCTTATGCTATAAGCTAGTTCCCCATTGCATCATGTTCTAGCTTCCAAACTATTTGTTAACTCTTGAAACCGGGCCTTCCTTTAGACAATTGATATTTAACTTAATCTTGACCATGTAGGAAAAGGGTTAATCACCAACATAAATCCCAAACATGTTACACTTAGTAATTAACTAAGACATGTGGAATAATTAATTTTAGTGTATGTTTTAGTTATGTGGTGCATCATTGCAATGTCATCCAAACCTTCAAAAATAGAGAGAGAGAGAAAGAGAGAGAGAGATTGCCAGCAAAACCCTTTTATAAAAGTAAAATAATTTATAATAGAAAATTTTGCTAATGCGAGATTTAGTGACCAACCATGAAGAACTCTAACTTGCTTTTTTACATATCCTTTAAAAATCTGTGAACTTATTGCGCACATTTCCTACCAAGATTGTAGGAGATTCTTTTGCATTTTGCTAGTAAGATAGTTTCCTAGTTTAGGCTAGACTTGAACATTATACGTATAAATTCTCACACTGATACACATCAATTGGCATTTTCAGTTTTCTCTCTAAATTTACATTATATTATGGCCTCTTGGAAGTTAATTTCATATATGATTGGCATGAATTTCAATAAAGGTGTCTTATAACTGAATAACAGAATACACATTCCTTTATAAGTTCATTACCTACTTTATTTTTATCCAATGTGGGATTTAGTTCCCAACACGCTCTCTTAAGTGCAACCGGACAGAGCGGCTTACTTGGCCCACTACCAGCAGGCCAATTGACACTTACCAACACACGGACTAACCAATTAGGCCCACATGGGCCAATATAAATTGGCCAGCTCCATTCAAACGGGGCTCAAACATGGGTTCCCAGGCTCTGATACCATCTTATTTTAGATGAAGAAAAGAAAGAATTCTATATTTCATTCTTCTGTGTATTTCAATACATATATATAAACTCTATATACAACTAAATAGGAAATTATAGATTCTACTCCTAAAATAATGCTATACATATTATTTGATTGACTTTCTATAAAATTTCTTGATTGACATGAAAGAAATTGAAAAGGTAATGTGCTAATTTCCTGAATACATAAGATAGGACAAATGACAACAATGTTCTTGTGAGATGTCTAGTCATGCTTTAGTTGTGTTGCATAGTTTAACAATTCTTTTGACAGATGCTAGGAGCAAAAACCAATCATACTCTACAGCATAGAGAGCAAAAGAAGTGAAAGATAACACCAAAATAGGTTGAATAAATAATAGAAAGAAAAAAAAGTAGATAAAAAAAATATTTACCTTCAGAATATTGATACTATGCATCCTCACATCATCCTGCAAGCGATCAGGGCGGTGAAGTCGACCAGGATCCAGTCCACATAGTTCTAGCTTATGAGGTTGCTCAAGACACTAAAATATTACAGTTCAAATTATACAATGCCAAAGGACACTTGAAACTTGCAGCCAGAAATTAATTGATGGAAAAAACTACCTGTGAGTCCAAGTCATGGCAAGTCAAAAATATTCTTGTACCTTCAAGCCCCTAAACATACAAAGAAGTAGTCATCATAATCATATTTCTTTTCATCTCAATCAGTTTCCAGACGTACTGGAAAATTAGAAAGAAAATAGAAGGGTATAATCAGAAAATGCAGTGCAAGAAACATGGTTATCCAGTGTAAAATGACACTTGTAACCAACTCAGCCCTTTCTCACCCTAAGCCAAAGTGTTAGAAATAAGTTTATATTTTCAAGATATCTAAGTTCAACACATTGAACATTCAACTATTGACTGTGATGCACCGTTATGACAAGCTATAAACAGGTCCTTGTGTTGGACATGGGACACACAATGACACAGCTCGGATAAGTGGCAAGCATGAGTTCATAAATAAGACAAAATTGGATAAATGTATCCCTTGAAAAAAACTCATTTTGAGTATTTTAAAGTTAGAAAATTGAAATTATAATGCAACGAAATAAGAAGTTACGAGCACAAAAGAACGCAAAAGGAAACAAATGAAACCTTAATAGCCATGCACAGTTTCCTTCATGGACTTAGACCTACAAATATTAAATATAGACAAAGAGGGGAAGAAAGAGATGAGAATTACAAGACACATTATATGTTTCTCGATTTCAATTTTGTATGAGTTTCTCTTTGTGGTTTTGAGCATGCAACTTATAAGTTATAACATTATGTGCTTTACCTTGGATATATGGTTGAATGTTAAGTTTCTATTTGGACGTATATTGTTGATTTCTAATTATGAATAATTTTTCATATTTGTTTATGGTTGAATTTGTTTTTTTTTGGATTTTTAAGATACAGTTTATATATTTTTTTCCATTGCTGCAAATTTCTTTCACAAAATTTTTAAGTTCTTCAAATGATAATACTTTTTATACTTTTAATTTGACCCCTATATTTTTATACTCATGCACTTTCCCCATGTCCACGTCCTACTTTTTTGAAAGTGGTGTATCCTTGTGTATATGTCCCTTTGTAATGTGTCAGTGCAACCTAGGTTATTGACCCAAGTTCAAAACGCTAGCATGCTTTTGCCTGTAGTTCAACCATTATACCCTGGACTCCTCATAATGAAAAGAAAGTCTTGCATGGGAAAAAAATAGCAATAATTTTTCTGGCCATCCTCGCTACTAGAACATTTTACAACAGAACCTCAAGCTGCATAATGTGTCATTACATCAGGTGATCAATTTTATTCATAGAATTTTGTAGACTTGCACTATAATTCAAATATCACAAAATGAAAGAAAATAACTTAAAGCTAGTTCTACATGTTTACTAGAGAAGTGTGTTCTAGATGAAACTGTGTAACCCACATTCCAATCTACTACCTCACAATCCCCACCCATCCCCAAATACTGTTTTTCAATAAGGTGGCACAAATTTAAAATGCCAACATAGCCCACAACTAATTTGCCCACGCGCACAAACATGAGAGGCTACGGAGAAAGAGCTTATCAGTTGTCATACGGCAAACAGCAATAAAAAGATAAATGATCGATCAGGATGAAAAGTACTGGAGTTCAAGTCGCACCTGTGTAACAAAAATATCCCAGAAAAGTGGTCCAACAATAGCAGTCTCCCAGTTGTGTATGTGCAACACATCAGGCTGCTTTCCAGATTTTGCTATATAATCCAGTGAAGCACGAGAAAAATAGGCAAACCTGAAAACATCCAATAGATAACCATATAAAGCAATATACCCACAATTGAAGCGCCAAACAGCATTCCTAGAAATTAACAAAAAATGGTCAATCCAGTAGGGCAATACATCCTTACATTAAACAGAGGGATTTGAAAGAAAAGTAAACAAAAGGCTAATTTGACTCTCTATCTTTAGTGAGCAATGCTAACAAGCATAGAGTCCTCTCTGTCCATATACCTACTTATCAATTAAGCTGGAATGGTATATCAGGATTTTGAAAGCAGATGCTGTATGACTTAATTTTTTTTCCTTTTCCACCCATCATTTGAAGGATGATGCTGGATTTTGAAATATAAGTCTGTAATGCATTGCAGTTTAATTGCACAACATTGATTAATATCTTAATACTTGCTGATATTCTGCTAGGTAGGAAATGTAATTTCCTAGCAGTTCTACGGTACTCATTAAAAAAGCATGAAAAATTCAAAAATGAATGGTAAACAAACAAATTTGGGGAAAAAAGGGGAAGGAACTTACCGCTCAAAGTCATCTGAGTACCCATATACCTTCTTGCGGTTAAAAAAAGATGAGTAGTACAAAGGTTGAATAAAAGTCACTCCTATGCCATTGACAACTCTGGATAGTGACCATTAATGATGATATCAATACAGTTATATAACAGCATCAACAGTACATGCAATGACTCATTGAATATTGAATAGAAGTCCTTCCAATGACATTGACCATGGATGATAGCCATAAACAATGATATCAGTAAGAACAGCTTCAATAGTATATACAATCACTCACTCACTGGACATAATTTTTCACTGTAATGATAACAACCTAAAATGGGACTCAATCATATGCAAGAAGCCAACTAAATCTTACATATAAGAAAACAATCAAAACTCACCCTGTCCAAATTTTGTTCCCATGCAATTGTCCATCAAAATATGAATAAGATTCTGCCTCAATTTGTCGTAGCACTTGAATTTCATTGAGGTTCAATGATGCATACCTGTTTATACAGAAGAATCCTTAGGAAATTAATTGTGTGTTTCAGATTTGCAATCTTATGTACGATAAAGTGGCATACCAAACGGAAAATAAAAATTAAAATAAACTTTAAAGATGCAATATATAAGCAATTGATGTACAATTCAGTAAAGAGGAACACAGAGACAAAGAATCTACATCATGTTAGTTTTAGCAGATATTACCTGTAACCAATGGTCTAATACTTTATTGATTACATTTGTTGCCCCACCCACCCCAACCCAACTCTCCCTAACTAAATGTCTAGGTGGTGATTTTGTCATTAAAGCAAAATCAGGTATATTTGCAGACAAAAAACAGAATTTACACTTCAGGTTCACAATCTAGTTTATGAAAAAGTAGCCTCATTCAAGAAATGAATTATGGATTTCAGATTCACAATCTAACTTATGCTCAATTAGCATGTCAAACAGAAAATATTTGAAAGATATTTTATGCAATCTGTAATGGTTGATTATTTAATTCAAATATTCAGTGATATGAAAGAAATGAATTACGGATTTCAGGTTCACACGTTGATGAACGAAATTATACTATATGTATACACGCATGCAAATGCACACGCATCTCACGCTAAGCTTTAGTGACAAAGTGCCAAACCGTTAACACAGGTTAGCATTTTCTAATATCTATTTACAATTTTCCTTCATGAACTAACATTTCAAATTAGAAGAACAACTACTAGAAAGGAAAGACGATGATCACGTGCCTGGAAAATACTTAATGAAGTCATCTGTAGCTCACTGCTTAGAGGTATTTCATTTTTACATAAGGTCATGTGCAGTAACTTCAATTGGGTGCAATCAGTCTATATGAAAGTTAAATTGATCCATATAGAAGCTTGCCTGAACAAAGAAGCCATGGCAATATTTTGAACATGAAATACTCTTAGAGAGTCAGTATAAGATGAAAAATATGATAACATTTTCACTCTATGTCAAATCAAATAGAAACAAAGGAATGATACACTACAAACCCAATTGAGCAAACACCTATTTATACCCTTTGTTAGTACCTTCAACAATACCGGAACAGATTCACACTTGCAGGTACAAAAGAGGTTCACAATACATGTGAAGGCTAGCATATGCAAGACCAAGTTCATAATTGGGTCCTAGCAACCAGAAAATGTGTCTGTCATGCCTTGTTCAGTTATTGTTCTTGATTAGTTTATTTTTATTTCATTTGTTCAGTTATTGTTTAGTTTTCATATTCTTTTAAGTTGTAGGAGGTTAAGCCTCCCCGTTTTCCTTGTTCATAGGAGGAAGTTGTTTCTCCAACAGTGTATTTAAATATGCAGAATTCAATAAGAAGATATGCAATTCCCCAAGCTGTTGAGTACTCAAGAGGTCCTGGCTCTCTCTAATGAATCTGATTAAATTTTTAAACATAGGTCGCAGAAAGAAAAGCCCCTCTCATCTTCTCCAACTTCAGACCAATAACCAGATCCTTTTCAAGGGATTGTAACTCCCTTCCTTCAAACAGATAATTTATTTTTTTTTCCCTTTTCAGCTTACTTCACAGAAATTGAACCAATGAAGAAAATTCAATAAAATTAATGAATTTGGAAAATGCATCTTACATTTTCACTGACAGATATATCTATGACGGTTCAGATAAAATATCCTTCAGCAGCAATATGATTAAATTTAAAGTACAGAAGTGAGGCACATTAATTACTTTGGCAAAATAACCTCTACCACATTGCCCATTTTCTGTAGCGCACATGATAACCCTGTCACATAGGATGCCAATGATCCAACCTCCACAACAGGTGCCATTTCAGTACAAATATGGATGATGTGAAAACCACTCCTGAACAATAGTTAACATGATTGATCAATACAGAGTAAAAACTGATATAACGGGGGACGAAGGAACAAAACCAATGATATTAACATCTAATACACAATTCTTTCCCGGCATCTTCAGACCCCACAATTTACACATATTCAGCATATCCCCAAATTTTTGGAAGGTAAAGGAAAATTCAGGTTGTAAATTATCCACTACTTACATAAAATCATTCTAACCTAGCAGGCACACAATTATGTCTCTTTTTCACTATTTGTGTGGGTGAATAGACGTAGGTATGCTTATTGCCACAGTATATCATTGTGTTTATAGATGACTACCTCTATCGAATTTTAAAAAGAAAAAAAAAATATCCTAATGATAATTAACATGCTGTTAAGTTTCATGTTTGCATCACAGTCTGAATGATGTTTTTAGTAAAAAGGAAAAAAAAAAAAAAGAGTAATTTCCTTAGATTCATTTCATTTTACTTTTTGCTCCCATGTGAGAAGTGGCGAAGTTCTGCCAGAAGCTCAGCATCACTTTTCTGCACCTTTTCAAGGAACAAGTCAGCTACACTAATTTTGTAATCCATGACTGTCTTTCTCAAATTAGATGCCTCTGCAGCATTAATCATGCCAGCAAGGACCATTGAGTCAATTCGAAGCAGCAATTCACAGCACAAAGACTGGTTATCTGGTATAGGTAGGACATGAATCAGAACTTGCTTGAATTCAGTAGCTGATTAATCTAAAAACAACTTGAACAAATCCCAATTTATGTACTACAATTGACACAGCTTCGGCACACAATACAGCCCCAGAAATTCTCTAATGCAACAAGAAAAAGCACATCAGCAAGCTTTCACAATTAATTAACAACCATCACAGTCCAGAAAGGTCACATGACTAAACTTTTTAACTCCTCAATTACATGTGACCTTGCTCAAGTATGTGAAACCACAAAATTTTAATCCAATGTCGACAGGTACATCATTTGTACGATGAAATGCAAAGACAGCATGCTTAAGAAAACAATAAAAGGAAAATAAGGTGCACCAGACAATCATTCCTATTCTTTTTTACTGCTACTGAATCAAAATTTTGGGTAATGCCAATCACCTTTTCTGAAACCAGCTTTCTTTTCTGCTTCCAATTGCTCTATTTTATCAAGCAACAATTGTTTCTCTTGGTTAGCCTTGTTCAGTTCCTCAACAGCCAAAAGGCGTTGATTGTTCAAGTATAGAATATCTAAACACCAATGCAAAAAGCACCAGATACTTGATTAATTTGAAAAGATTAAGTAAACTCTGCAAAAGCAAAAGTAGAACCAAACATTAAAAAATATATTAAGCAAAGCCTTACTCTGCTGAGCTTCTTTGAAGAGCTGCCATATGTGATGATTTTTCGATTCCAGTTCTAAATTAGATGATTGAAACTTCTCCTTTAAGCAAACAACAAAAACCTTGATCTAATCGTAAAATTCTCTCCAAGAAACATAACATAGCAAATTATATGGCTAAGGAAAGGGAATATATACCTGAGACATCTCTATACTGTCATGATCTTCTACCCTAAAAAAAATCTAATTATTAACAAAGAAACTGGTACATAAGAGATTGTAAAAATGAAATGTAAAATAATCAAATAATAAAACAAGTACTTCAGCATAAAAACACTCACTCCAATTTTGAACGAGGTTCAAATAATCCATTGGCGGCCTCTCCATTCTTCCTAAAAACAAGAACAATTACTCACACAGTCACTTTTTTCCAATAAAAAAATTCAATCACATTTCAGCAAACAGAAACAAACGAGACAACAAAAATTCAAGCAAATTTAGAGTGAATTTTGTTTTTAAAATTGAAATTTACCTCAAGCAGCGAAGCGGAGGAACTTTAACGAACAACAATTTTGCTGCAACGGTGGGTTTAGCGAAATGGATGGGTAAAAGGATCGCGGAGTTTATCGAAATCTCCATTATTGAGGTACTGTAGCTACTCCACTCACCAACAGAGGAGATACAGAAATGAAATGAGTTTGTGATATATTTTACAATTTTTAAAATTATTATACAAATGATGACGTGGCCATCGCTTTCACGATCACTAGCAACTGCCAAACGGAAATGTAATTATACACCGTT
>CATIWJ010289027.1:0-19142 GCA_949640765.1 Croton laevigatus
AATTTAACCGTAACAACAACTACTAAATTAGTCACGATAAATTAATATTATAAGTAATAAGTAGTTACTGCCACATAACTAATGTAGTTGTAGCAATAATAAGTTTATTAACTGCTACATAACTAATACATCGTGGCTAATATGCACATTCTGTTACAATTAAAAATCTATTGTGGCTATTTTCAATTCTTTAGTCACTAAAGTTTTACAATTGTAATAAATGTTTTATTTTTGTTATATATATATATATATTGTAGCATTATGTTGATGATTTGCCATAATTAATTTTAGCCACAAAATAATATCATAACTAATAAATATAATAGTTACAAATTTAATATAACCATAACAATAATTACTAAATTAGCCACGATAGATTAATTTTATAACTAATAAGTCGTTACTACTATATAACTAATATAGTTGCAACAATAGTAAGTTTATTAACTGCCACATAACTAATATAATTGTGGCAATAGTAAATTTATTAGCCACAAGTTTTTAGTTATTATAAACATGTTATGACCAAAAATATAAAATTATCAATCATGTAAAATATTTTTCATTACAAAAACTAAAACAATAGTCACAATGCTATACTCATTCTAAGAGAATAAGAAAGAAATGTTTTTAAGTTTGAATTTGTTCATTTCGAATTTGGGCTCTTTTACGTCATTTTTTTTTTTAATTTTTCCCTCTCTTTTTTTCCCTTCCATCTGTAATAGAAGAGAAGCAGAGGTGAAGCTCGTGATATTTTCTCTCTTGTTTTGTCGCCGCTAGAAATCATGTATCTTCTCACCGATGATAAAAAACAAAGGAGATTTATGAAGGATTGAAGGGTTTCTTAGTGGTTTCCATCGAGTATATAACGTGAATGTCAAACTTCTATATAGTTTCGTTAACTTTCAAACCATATTCTGTTGAGATTTAGTAAAGTTACACTTGAAAAAAAGAAGTTAGGTAGTGGAATTTCAAAATATGTGATTTTTTAGCAAAATTTGATGGTATCGATCATAATTTAGCCGAAAAACGTTAAGCTAATATGATTTCAGCGAGTATAAAGCTGAAATCCTTACATTAAATTTCGACTTGAAAGTGGTCGGAAAATATAAGGGTGTCAATTTGGAAGCTCACTTGAAAATTGACTTTGTCGGAATCGACGTTAGAGCATCACTGAAAACCTGCTGGTTGCCGAAAATTTTACTTAACTCATTCATTGCCTCGCTCTCTCAAACTGTTATCTTCTCCCCCTTCCTCTACCACTCTCTTTCTTTCACTAAGAGAAAAGCATGGACAAACCTACCCATCTCCCCCTTTGTTGAAGAATATTTTCTTCTGCTTTTTGATTTAGCTTCCTCTCACAGCAGCCGCCCATTTCTCTCTTTGTCTCTCTTTCTCTCCACCTCTTATCCGCTTGCCACTCATCGCCACCACCACAGCTTCACTGCCGGCCTTTACCCCTCTTTCCGACCACCGCCGATGCAACCCAAGAAGGAATCTAGTGTAGAGTGCGTCGATGTTAATTGCAGAACATAGAAACCATAACAGGTTTTAAACCTAAATCCTACAAACCCACACCCAAATCTCTGTTTCCAATCTCACCACTCACACTCACTAAATCTACATTTGCTTAGGATTTTAATTCTAAATCCTAACTTAATTAGCTTTGTATTTTACTTAAGGTAAGATTTTTCATTTTTTTTTAAATTTTAGTTAAATATGTTCAAATAATCAAACGCAACCATTAATTTGCAAACCGCCGTTCATCCTACGACGTTTTATATGCAGGCAGAACCGCCAGAGGGCAATGTACCTCGTCAATCACAAATATTACCGCCGAACCGAACGACACTTGCAGTCCAGGTACTTACTACTATATGTTTTTTAAATAATGTTTATAGTTTTATCAATAGTTAAAATGGTTGTTGGGAAGCTTAAGTTCTTGTTTGTTTAAACTTAAGCTTGTTTCAGAAACTCTGAAATCAATCTGCCTTTTGTTCGTAACTTTATTCTGAATTTTATTTTTTTTTGCCTTTTTGTTTCCTCTTTTTTTTTTTTTGGGTTTTGAATTTGAAGTTTGAAGCCCTACAACTTGATGAGAGCTATTGACAACTACTAGTACCAAGGTAACTGCTCGTCTCTTTCTTTCTACTGGGTTTGAATTGAAGTTAGGGCTTAGAATTTGGAAATAATTGGTGAGATTTGTGAATATTTTAGCAGCAGTAGCATAAGTGTAGGACACTTCCAGCAGCATTAGCATAAATAATTGGTGTAAGCCTTTAAGTAGTTTATGTTAGTACTTGATTCATCGCCTTTTGATCATTTGAGTTGAATAGGAAATAGTTTTACTTGTGAATTCATTATTGGAACTAATGTTTTGATTAACTTATCTTAATTTAATGGACAAAACCTTAATTTTCATCATAAACAGTAAATTAATTATCAGCTTGGCTAGGGAATGATCGAAAAATCTGCCTTGCTTCTTCCGTTTTCGTTTTTTGATTTGAATTGATTTTCGTTTCTGATTTGATTGAGATTTTATTAAAAGCTTAACATCTTATCACATTTTAAGGACTTGGTGCGATCTCCACTTTTGTTGAGTTTTAGATGTTAGATAATACATATTGATTGATAGATGTAGAATTTAAATAATCGATAATACATAACCAGACATGGTTTATTTTCCTTTTGTGCGCTTGACAGCTGACAAGTGATTTGATAAAATTTATTTTTGTTAGTACTTAATTCCCCTTTGATTAGTAGTCCTTTTATTTTGCTTCAAATTATTTTTCATTGCAGGGAGATTCAAAACAAAAGTAGAGGGACACCCTTTTTTTTTTTTGTTTTTAACATAGAGCAGAGGGACATCCTATTTGGTTTTATTACGTAAATAATCCTTGCTTTAAAAGAGGTAGTTGCCCTGTGCTTGAACATATAATTTCTATCTTGTAGTCCCAATGAAGCCATTCTCAGTCAATCCCATCGTTAACTTATTTACATTAAGATTTGCTTTCAAGACTTGAATTTGCAGTGTGGTGACTTTAAGACTAAGACTCCATCCTTGATTATGTAATGGACCTTAATTGTATTCTAAAGAATTTAGAAATCACTTGCATATTGTCTTCTTCTTCTTAGAACTTTCTAGAGTTGTATATTGCTATAGTGCAGTTAAGAAAAGCATGGTTGTACTTATGCTTTGGATATGATTCTGTAATTGATTAATCTGATAGATTGAGATTTGATTTTGTGTATTGACTTACAATATGAAAATGTCAATTGTAGTGTAAGTGATATTTCATTTTGAATTTGCTTGTTTGTAAAATTAAGGGAGATGATGATTATACTAGCAGCAGAGCTTCTGCCTTTTACATTACTTATGTTGACATTTTTTACTTTTTCAGCTTTATTCAAAACATTGTATGCTCAGTGACTTGGAATCAGGTAATTCTATTTGTTGTTTTTTGCTTTATATAATGAACACTTGGTACACAACTTATAGATGAGGAAATCCTGACTATTTTTTTCAGTATATCTAATGTGTGTAGGATGATAATGGTAAGAATTTCTTGTAAATAATTGTAAATATTTGAGCAATTTCATCACCCTTGACTATAGAAATTGGGAACAAATGCCCAGGAAAAGATACTGTGCATTATTTATTAGGTGATTGGCGATTCTCCCTTTTTCACATTATTTACTTGCAGCCATAGTCTGGTCTGTGGGGGATTTCATTACTGCATTCCAACAGTATCACTGGGAAGGATCTATTCTTATCTCTGCTATGTTATTCTTTGTCCTTGCTAGCTTCATTTACCTTTCTTTTTTCTGAAATTGCAGGTTCCATGGATATCGTCTGGAACAATCCGTGACAATATTTTATTTGGGAAGAACTACAAACAAAAAAGGTCTTACTTCTTTATCCTGTTGAAATGATTTGACTTCATTTGTGCTGGAAATGCTTAGATTTATGATTCAATTCCTAATATTCTGTACTTTTAACATATTTATTCCATTTTCCAGGCTATCTTTTGATCTTCATACAATGGATGATTCTCTTCCTTTCATTCTCAATATTCTTGTTGCAAATTTTGTTGGCCTGTTGGGAATAGCAATGGTTTTGATATATGTTCAGGTATAATAAATTTCTTCCTTATAGGTTTATGATTCAATTTCTAATATCCTGTACTTTCTTTTTTCGAAAAAAATATCATTTACTTTATCTAAGCACAAAACTTTTCCTTTACTGGACATGCATTCATGTGCATGTTGTCTTCATGCTTTTATTTTTGCCATTTTGGTTGATTTACAGCAGGTTACAGGTATATGCATGACTTAAGATGACTACAGTTTTACATATAAATAATTTATGCTAAAGCTTCCTTTAATTATGTGAACAAAAGGAATTATTATATATATTGTGTGGTAGACAATCTATTTAGAAAAGTTTGACACTGGTGATGATGGCATGACGAGGTGAGGTTTTGGTTTGGTGTCATAATTTGTTGTTGAAGTTTTTCGATTGATGATATGGTTTACCAAATTTATTTGATGGCTAACGGGTTTATTTATAGTTATAGTTATACAATTTTCTCTCCTTTTTAGGGAGGCTTCTCTGGACTTTTATTTAGCCATTTAATCATATAATTATAATTTTGTTTTTATGTTAATTAGTTTTGAAACTAACAATTAAATCTACTTTTCATGTAGCTCACTCGCTACATTGCTGCTAATGGCTTAGTGCAATTTGATTTCTCAAGTACATGGAGCTATGGCTTAAATGTCAAAATATTCGATGTTATTTGGCAATAATGTGCCTACACTTGTTATTTACTTCAACTTTCAATTTTGTTTTTGCTATATTTACATTTTTTTATACATTAGACAATTTTATTTTTGTATTTATTCTCTTTCACATACTATTATTTAAATAGTGTTGTAGTTTATAAAAAGTTATATTATATTAATAATAATATAAAAATAGTTTTTATTAAACAATTATTTTTATAATTTGGTTATTTGTGGTAATATTTGTTAGTTTTGGTTATGGATTAATCCATTGTAACTAGATGTTATAAAATTTGCCACGTGTTTATGTTTGTGGCAAAAAATATTTCATTTAGCTACAAAATTATATTGATACTATAAATGAAAATAGCTACAAGTATTTATTTTTTGTGGCTAAAATTTTGTTTTAACCCTTTATTTTCGTGGCAAAATATACTTATCCTCTAGTCATATTATAATAGATTATGCGATTAGAAATATTAGTTTTAGCTACAATAGACTTAGTTCCCGTGGCTAAATTAGCTACGCCACTTATAAGTATGTGATTATTTTAAATGTTTTAGTCACAACACATATAAGTCTTGTGGCTATATATAAAAAAAAAAATGTCATGTGGCTATAAATATGATTTGTAATCACAACACATAGGTCTTGTGGCTATAAATATTTATTTTAGTCACAATACATAAATCCTGTAACTAAACTTTAGCTACGTCACTTCTAGCTACGCATGTGACGGGAAAAATTTTTTGTGGCAAAAGCATTCAGTCACCAAAATTTTACTTTTAGTCACAGTTTTTTCTGTGACTGTAAGGAAACTGAAAACTCAGCAAGAACTCTCTTATCATAGCACGAGGGAAGAAGGACAACACCCTTTACATGACACATGCTAAAGTCAGTAATGGGTATGTAAATGCTCTTACAGAAGACTCAATCGAGCTCTGGCACAAACGGCTCTGTCACATAAGTGAGAAAGGCATCCAAATTCTAGTTAAAAGAGAGGCATTGACAGGGATGAAACAAGGCATGACTCTAAAACTATGCACGTATTGATTGGCTGGAAAGCAATATAGAGCTTCATTTCAATATAGTCATGCACAAAGAAAACCTAGTGTATTGGATGTTATATACTTTGATATTTGTGGTCTTATGACGGTTAATACTCTTGGTGGTGCAAGATATTTTGTTACCTTTATTGATGATCATTCCAGAAAAGTATGGGCTTATACACATAGAATAAAGGATCAAGTGTATGAAGTCTTCAAGCAATTTCATGCTAGCGTGGTCGAGCTATTGCGTGTATTCCAATTTTACTCCTATGTTTCTGCAATAAAACACTAAAAATTTAATGTAGTATAGAAAAATAGGGGTCGACCCCTCGAGAAGTTCTAATTCGATAGTCGCTATAAAGTAAGCTTTTAGAATAACAAATGGGGAGGTGGTTAAGCATATTCGAGAATCAAAAGAAACCGAAAAGAACTTAAATTTTAAAATAATTCAAACAATCAATTAAAACAAACCTGGGTTCAAGTCCACATCCACCGTTGGAATAATGTAACCAATCATCGACAAAAGATCATTAAACATACACTTTGAGAATTCACCATTAGGATTTTTGAACCCATCTCTCCTTAATCACAGTTAAGAGGAAAACAAGCGATCCAAAAAAAAACTCTAACGACTAAACAACTGAAATCAAGCGTTTCATATTTAATTTAGTGGCAGCTTTAAGAATTAGAGAGACCAATGAAACTAAACAACACAAACACAGGTCGTTGTAGTTAATTCAGATGAATGTTCTTCCCAGAATTCAATGGTTTTTGACGCAGCGAACCATTCAATCCTAGTTGCTTCACAGATTTAAGGGATTAAACAATTACGGGTTTAACATTAAATCTAGCAATAGGTTGAGACAAATAATGAACTAGTAGGCCTCCTAGCAATTAAGTGAAACATTCATGAAAAATGATAATAAAAGAATAATCAATACTCAAGTATAAAGTAAACAATTTAGAGAACAAATCAATTCTCATAGTTCATTTATTCCAAGGTTTCAGCTTCTTTTACCCAAGTAGAGAAATTCAGCCTCTAAAGGCCATTAATGCTGCCCTATCTAATCTGAAAGAAAAATATTAAAATAGAGTAAGGCTGAGAAGAGAAGAAAAATCCCCTTTTACAATGAATAGCCTCGCCCAATATATACACAAGTTACCCTATGTCAGTTCTAAAAATCAGTCCCCAAAATTTGGAACCACCAGCTACTAAATCAGCAAAGTTGCTGAAAATCAAAACAAAATCTCGTATTTTCTAGAACTGCAGCATCCCACGCCTAACAGCATCATCACTTCTGCCAGCTTTTAATTTGACTCTTTCTTTATTCGTCCACTTTAATCCCTATTTTAGCTCCAAGATCAGTTCTAAATTGTCCACAAATCCCTGTCTCAAAAGATAAATAATTAACGAATTTTCCGTTTAGTTAACACTTAATAAGGAAGGAATTAAAAATAAAAACCATAATAATAAAGTGTTCTATCAAATTATCTTTCCAGAAAAGTGTGGGCTTATGCACATAGAATAAAGGATTAAGTGTATGAAGTCTTCAAGCAATTTCATGCTAGTGTTGAATGAGAGACTGGCAGAAGCTTGAAGTGTATTCGTACAGACAACAAAGGAGAATATATGGGGATGTTTCAAAATTGTTGTAGAAGTAATGGAATCAGGCGTGAACGATCTGTTACGAAGACTCCACAACATAATGGCATAGCTGAAAGAATGAACAGAACAATCGTTGAAAGAATAAGAACAATGTTATCTTATGCCAAACTGCCCCAAAGTTTTTAGGGTGAAGCCCTTATGACTGCGGTTGAACTAATCAACCTTTCTCCTTCAGCATCTTTGAATGGTGATGTTTCGAATAAGTTCTGTTTGAAAAAAAATGTTTCCTACAATTATTTGAAAGTTTTTGGTTGTAGAGCTTTTGTTCATATTCCTAAAGACAAGAGATCTAAGATGTGAAATCAAAAAAATGTATCTTTATCGGATATGGGAATGAAGAATTCGGTTACAGGTTATGGGATTCTGTAATTAGAAAGATTATTAGGAGTAGAGATGTTATCTTCTTTGAAGATCAAAACATTGAAAACATTCGAAGAGGTGATAAACCTAGTAATCCTAAATAATATCCAGCTAACTTAGATCCAATTCCTTCTCCATTGGAAACTAATGATGAGCAAGATGAATGTAGTGATCCTATTATAAATGAACCAGTTAATGATGACATGACTAATGATTATATAATTGATGGCATAACAGATGATGTAGCAAAAGTAGGGCAAGAAGCATAAGCGTATGAAGAACCAGTGGTCGAATTCCAACCAAGAAGATCAACTAGGAACGGAGACCTTCTAGTAGGTATTCTCCAAATGATTACATTCTCCTAACAGATGGGGGAGAACCAGGATGTTATGATGAAGCGTTACCTATGATCAATAAGATGAGTGGTTAAAAGCTATGCATGAAGAAATGGAATCTCTACACAAGAACCACACATATGATCTGGTGAATCTACCAAAAGGTAGAAAAGCATTCAAGAACAAATTGGTGCATCGATTGAAGACAAAAGAAAACAACTTTAAGCCTAGATTTAAGGCAAGGCTAGTTGTGAAAGGTTTCAATCATAAGAAAAGAGTTGACTTTGAAGAGATTTTCTCACCCGTAGTGAAGATGTCATCCATATGGGTAGTACTCAATTTGGCTATATGCCTAGATCTCAAGATTGAACAGCTAGAGCTTTCTTTCATGGAGATCTTGAAGAAGAAATTTACATGGAATAACCAGAAGGATTCAAAGTCAAAGGAAAGAAGATTTAGTATGTCGATGGAAGAAAAGCTTCTACGGACTTAAGCAAGCATCTCGACAATGGTACAAGAAGTTTGATTCCTTCATGATCAAGCATGGATATTGGAGAACTTCTTTAGACCATTGTGTATTTGTTAACAGATTTGATGATGGGGAATACATCATACTTCTTCTCCATATTGATGGCATGTTGGTCGTAGGACAAAACAATGACAAGATTAGTAAGCTGAAGAAAGAGTTAAACAAGAGCTTTTTTTATGAAAGACTTATGACCTGCAAAACGAATCCTTAGTATGGATATATCTCATGATAAAAAAATTGAAAGTTGAGGTTATCACAAGAAAATTATATTGAGAAGGTACTAAAGCGGTTTAACATGGATAAAGCAAAACCAGTTTCTACTCTATTTCCTAATCATTTCAAGCTTAGTTCAAAGCACAGTCCTACATATGAGAAAGAAAAAAAATACATGGCTAAGGTGCCATATATATGGCTAAGGTGCCATACTACTTGATTGTTGGTAGTCTGATGTATGCAATGATTTTCACGAGGCTAGACATAACACACAAAGTTGGCGTTGTAAGCAGATTCATATCTAAACCAAGTAAAGAGCATTGGAATGCAATGAAATGGACTCTCAAATATCTTCGTGGTACCTCTAAAATGAGTTTATGTTTTGGGGGTGGAGAACCTGAATTGACTAGCTACACAAATGCAGACGTGGCAGGAGATCTTGATTCTAGAAAATCTACTTCAGGATACTTGATTACATTTTCAAGGGGAGCAGTTTCATAGCAATCAAAGTTACAAAAATGTGTTGCTCTATCAACTACAGAGGCAAAGTTTATTGCAACTATAGAAGCATGCAATGAAATGCTCTAGATGAAGCAGTTCTTACAAGAACTAGGGCAAGTGCAGCATAAATATACTTTGCATTGTGATAGTCAGAGCGCTATCCACTTGAGCAAGAATCCAAGTTTTCATTTGAGATCAAAACACATTGATGTGAGATATCACTGGATGCATGATGTGTTGGAGTTTAAGCACTTACATTTTGAGAAAATTCATATTAATGATAATAGTTCCGATATGATGACTAAGTCCTTACCTAAGGACAAATATGAATTTTACAGAGAAGCAGCGGGACTACTAGAACCCTTCACCTAAGTCAGATGGGGGAGATTTGATAAGAAATCCTCCTTAATTAGAGGAAAAGAAAAGAAAAAAAAAAGAAAAGAAGAAAAAAGAGAGGGAAAAACAAGGAAACATAAAAAAAGAAATAGAAAAATACTAATAAAAGAAAACTGAATTAACGAAAAAAAATTATATTTATAACTATAATTGTAGTATAAAAACAGTGCACATTTCTTTTGTAAAAATCATCTCGCAGAAAGAAAATCCAAACTTAGTAAATCTGAGAAAGTGTGAAAAAGAGAGGGTGAAAATTCTCGTGAGAGATAAAATCAAAAGAGAGTTGAACCACCTTAATTTCGTGAGATTATTATTGGATTCTGATAAATTTTTCTTAATAAAATATGCATAATTATTTTTGCCCATTTTATTTACACAAGACTGGAAAAAGTTAGATCCTGGGACTGTCATGTTTTATTTATTAGCTATTTATTTTTCGTCTTCTTTCCCAACAACATCATACACTTATCAACCAAGTAGCGCTTATGCTATTTAAGTTTGTTTCACACTTCATAAACATCTTCATAAACATTGTTTAATCATCCTCTACTTATGTTTAATTCATTTTCAACGGATAATCAATGGATGTTAAACAATTGTTCAATGGATATTGTATGGATATTCAATCCGTATTTAATGCACGTTCAAATATGTATTTTACCTCTAAAAACTATTTTCTAGAGGTAGCATACACTTCCTATAGGTGCAGCGCCCGTTACCTTACTTTTTAGGCTTCCCAGACCATTTTTATTGGTGTCTTGCATGAGACCTAAAGGTATGTCAGCTTCTGGACTGATTTTTGGGAACATCTTGTGTGCTACCTTTGTGTCTTGCGTGCTACTTCCCAAAATCTAGACTGCACACTTTTTACTAATTTAGCCATAACTTTCAATTTACACGTCCAAATGAGGTGATTTAAGATCTTATGGACAGCTAACACATAAAGGTACAAATCTTATGGACAGCTAACACATAAAGGTACAAATCTTCTATCACTTTACCAAATAAGAACTTTATCAAAGGGAAAAAATGCGTTAAAATCATGACAACAATTTGTGCTTACTTTACTCCTCATGCCAAGATTTGCCATCTTTGGAAATTCATTTTATTTTTCAACGCTAACATGCTTGACACATATATGCTCATGCAAAAACACATTTTTAGTATCTAACACAATCTCTATATATATATATATATATATATCAAACAACTCATCAAACAACTTCAAAATGTAAAAATTCAAAAGAAGGAAACATATTCCAAAGTTAAAGAACCAAATCTTAGGTTTACTTCTCCTTTGTTTAATTCTTGCCTTCTTCTAGCTTTTTCCCTTGATTTCCTATATGAATATCATCGTTAACACTAAGAACATAAACCCTGGGTTGAAGGACATGTCTCTACATCTTTTATCTTGATGTTTCCATCCATTTTAATGCTTAAACTGATCATCCTTTTTCATTTTCATCAACTAACTGTCAAATTCGACTATGGACATCATCTGTCCATCTCCTTAACTACTTACCAAATCATAAAACAAGTGAAGAAAAGATGATTTACCTTGATTAGAAGACTTCTTTCCTAGCTTAAATCACTTAAAACCTTGAATTTCTCCCATAGTTTTGGCTTATGGAGTGGACGGCAATAGAGGAGAGGAAGATTAATTTTTGTTCATTCTTCTCTTTTTTGCTTCATTTTTATTTCCATAAATAATTTCTTTTTCATTTATTTTATTTTTCTAATTTTGGATGGCTAAGATTTAGCCAAATTAAAAGTTTTTCTTTCAAATGGATGGCTAGATTTAAGCAAGGTGTCCACCACCTTGCCTTGCTCAGAAGACTTGTTTCCTAGCCTGAATCACTTGAAATCTTGAATTTCTCCCTTGGCCTTTACTTATGGGGTGGATGACAATGGAGGAGAGGAAGATGACCAATTTTGTTCATTCTTCTCTTCTTCGCTTCCTTTTTATGTCCATAAATAATTTCTTTTTTGATTTATTTTATTTTGCTAATTTTGGATGGCTAAGATTTAGCAAAATTAAAAGTTTTTTTTATAAATGGATGGCTAGATTTAAGCAAGGTGTCCACAACCTTGCTTACTTGTTTCCAAACTTGAATCACTTGAAACCTTGCATTTCTCCCTTGGTTTTCGCTTATGGAGTGGATGGCAATGTAGGAGAGGAAGATGACCAATTTTTGTTCATTCTGACCAATTTTTGTTCATTCTTCTCTTCTTTGCTTCCTTTTTATGTCCATAAATAATTTCTTTTTGATTTATTTTATTTTGCTAATTTTGCATGGCTAAGATTTAGCCAAATTAAAAGTTTTTCTTACAAAAGGATGGCCAGATTTAAGCAGGGTGTCCACCACCTTGCTTAGAAGACTTGTTTCCTAGCTTGAATCACTTGAAACCTTAAATTTCTCCCTTGGTTTTTGCTTACGGAGTGGACGGCAATGGAGGAGAGGAAGATGACCAATTTTTATTCATTCTTCTCTTCTTTGCTTCCTTTTTATGTCCATAAATAATTTCTTTTTGATTCATTTTATTTTGCTAATTTTGGATAGCTAAGATTTAGCCAAATAAAAAGTTTTTCTTACAAATGGATGGCTAGATTTAAGCAAGGTTTCCATCACCTTTTCCATTACCAAATTAGTACACTGGCTTTGCTTTGTCACCAAATAACTCCTTCCAAGCTAAATTATCAAAAGATCATACGTAGAGATTTTTGCTGTAACTTTCCGTAAGCACATTTTTGGAAAACACTGTGTGACGCAGGGAAGGATATTATAAATCACACAAATCACACAAAACGGTTGAAATACGGCTGAAAATTGAAGTATCTTAGAATTGAATAAAAACTGCCGTTCTAGGTTCTCTTTGACATGTATTTATAGTAGCAAAAATCCTAAGTCGAAAAGATAAAGGAAACATAAAGAAAACCTAAAAAAACATTACTTGTCGCAAAAGTAAAAACCGAAAAACGCCAATTTGAAGGCCTAAATGATGGATTTTGGCCAAAAAGTGATGGACATCAGGAGCAAAGCTGGTGACTTTGAATCGTTGGCCCGTTTTCGATAAGAAAGCCCACAAAAATCGCCAAATTCTGACATTGACATCCTTGGCCGCAAACTTGGCCGCAAAACTGCCCGTTGGGCCTAAACGCCGAAATGGGCCTTGTCTGATTTCTTCGAGGCCTTTGACGTATCCAGAAGGCCCAAGAAAGTCTCCGCTGCTTCATCCGCATCACTGTGACACACCGTTGTGACTCAATTAATCCCAAGAATTTATGTTTGACATCATTTATATGCATTATTAAGACCTTATCAAATTTTTTGAAAAATTACACTTAGGTCCTCAAGTTTCCCGAAATCTACTTTAGGTCTCGTTGGCTTTACGGGTAGAGTTGTTCATGCGTTAAAACATAAAAATTTTTTCAAAAATATTCACCAAATAGAAAAGAGTAAATTTTTTTTTGGACGATTTAATAAATTAAATAATTCTTATGAATTCTCTAATTAACCAAATTTAATGTTTTTAACGAATCGAGGGTTGTCATCTTTACCTTCTAGCTTTTGAAGGTTAATTTAAAAATACCAGGACCTTCGCTCAAAGATGCCATTCTAGAAATGTCTTTCCCTATCCCCTGTGAAAGAAACAGGTTTCCAACCTTGTATGATTCACTATATAACTTCAGCAAATTGTAATTGCAATTGGAGTCCCAAAACTAAACATTGAAAGTCTAAAAACCTAGAATTGAAATTTAAAAAACAAATTTAATCTTACCTCTTTTAATAATCAGTGAATGGTAGTGGGCCACAAGTTTTAGCAGAGGGATTGTGATTGTCGCCACTATTCAGTGAAGATGGTGGGAGGGAGAGGCACTCACACTCACAAGCACGCAATAGCACCATTGCTGGTATGCTTGTGAACCTGGTATGCTTTCAAAGCACCATTGCTGACTGAACCTGGTACTCCTAGCTAGTGAACCTGGTATGCTTTCAAAGCACCATTGCTGTCTGAAAACCGCTCTTTCTTCAACTTCCTATAGTTTGCTAAGAGCATCCATCCTATAAGTATCCCCTACATAGTTCGACAGCATGTTTATACTTCAAAAATACTAAAGTTATATATATATAAAAAAAGAGATAAAATAATACATCTTTTAAAAGTAGAGGATAAAATAGTAAAATTTGACAAACTGCAAAAATAAAATTATAAATTTTCCTTTTTTATTCTTCAAAAACTACAAAAATTCAACTAGCTATCTAAGAGTTTATGACAGATTTACTGTTCATTGGTCATACTTAATTTTCAGTAAATAATATTCTTATAAGTTTAGTTTGAATTAATTAAATACCACCAAATAATTCTATTCCATGTTTTGCGTAAAAAGGAAAAAAAGTATTCCCTCTTCATAATCTTTCAATTATTTTTTTTTAAAAAAGATAAAATAGTATATTTAAAAAAAAGGATAAAAGAGTATGATTTGACAAACTACATAGATTAATTTGTAATTTGTCAAAAACTACTAAGATAAATTAATTAAATACTATCAAATCAATTGCATTCCCTCTTTTGCTAAAAAAAAAGGTGTTCATAATCTTTCAATTAGTTTTTGGTGCACCATCATCAGAATCATCGCAACTCTTTTCCCAAACTTGAACCATGAATCCCAGCTTCAATCTCAACCATTCAATATTTATGAATTCAAATCTCAAAACTATCATTAGATAAAGAAAATTGACAATTAAACACGATAATATCATCAAATTTCTACAAAAAATGCAAGATGTATTTAAGGAGGTAGCAATTTTCTCAATCAAAACTCGAATATAGTAGCCCACTCCACAAGAGAAGTCAACAACATTTGTCAAATTCTTGCTATTAGAATTTTGTATTGAAATCCTAAATAAACTACTAATTCGATTGAGAATCCTAGTTCTATATGGATTCAGCTTATTAAATAAAATATATTCAAATTAAAAGACTAATTAATACTTCTAAAATATTGCACTGGCTATAGAGGGTAAATTCAAATATCTATGGAAAAAATGATTATACATTTTACACCTGAGGTTTGGTTGTTGATTCCTATTTCAGAATCTAAAGAGGAGTAAGTAGGAATCCAATATATACAAACAAGAATTAGCAAATAATTTAATTATACTTATTTATCTAGAATTTGCAAATTCCATCAACCTAGCTATGTCCGATTCAAACATGATTGTATGTCTAGAGAATTCATCCCTTATTTTGAATGGAGGAACAAAAAACAAAATAGAGAAAGAACACTATATCCAAAAGCTAAACATATTGTTATTTACTTTTCTTCTGTATATGAAATATAGAGTATAGAAAATTACTACAATATTTGAAACACATATAAAATATTTCTTAACATACATTTATTTTCTTAGAAATTGACAAAAACATATTTAAAACAGAAAGTAGGAAAAACAAAATTAGAAAAAGAAACAAAATAGCAAAAGCTTTAAATGCTATCCTAATGAAAAAGCTCTCCTAATTCAATCTCAGAGAATGGCTTTGCTAATGGATGCCATTTAGCCACTAGTTTTGAAGAAACTTGTCCCATAGTAGGCCGTGATTGCGGGTTCTCACTCAGACATGCAAATGCAAGTTTGGAAATGGAAATTAAACCTTCACCTTCTCTAGTCCTAGGAGTTGGTAGACGTTGGTCTATCACATCTTTCAATAGTATTTGTTGGCTAGTTGTTGAAGATGATGAAACGGAGGAAATGAGATTGCCTGGATGCATTCCCATAATAATTTCCAATGTCACTACACCGAAACTATATACATCGCATTTTTCATTCACGGCCATTGTGTAAGCTAGCTCTACAAAAAATGTCAATTACCATTATTTTAAAGCTATTAATATTAATTAAGTGCTTTTTTAATGAAAGCAAATAAAAATAGTATCAAACATAATGAAATAGATGAATGAGATATGACAGTGCTTACCTGGAGCTGTGTAACCAATTGTTCCTGCAAAAGAGGTCCAATTTGATGTGTCAGGCATCAAAAGTCTTGCTGTACCAAAATCTGAGACATGAGCTTCAAACTCTGAATCTAATAGAACATTGTTGCTAGAAATGTCCCGATGAATTATTGGTGGGAAGCAATCATGGTGCATGTAAGATAATGCATTAGCTATTCCCTTGACAATATGTAGCCTCCTACTCCAAGTTAACCCGATCACTTGTTCTTTGTCATCTAATAGCTTCCTCAAACTTCCTCTTTCTATGAACTCATATATGAGAAATGAGAGTCTGGCATGTGAACAAAACCCATATAACTTCACAATGTTTCGGTGACGGATATTTGTTAGCGTAGTAATCTCACTTTCAAATGCCTTTAAATTTGTCATCTCTCCATTTTGGGATTGGTCATGGATTTTCTTCACAGCAACCACTCGACCTGCTGGTAACACTGCTTTGTAAACAATTCCATACCCACCTATGCCAATGCAATACTTGGAGTCAAAATCTTCTGTAGCCTCAATAATGTTCTCATATTGTATATCTTGATCATGGCTCCATATTGCAAACACATCTACCTGATCACTAAGCTTGGCTTTTTTTATTACAGTTCGTCGATGAAGGATGAATAAACATCCTACTAAGCCAAATGATAGAAATAAACAACCAAACAAAATTGGAAGAACAATAAGATAGACTACTTTTTTGTTCTTTTTTGCCCTATTTTGGTGGATTGCAGTGGAAGCACACATCTTTAAGTTGGTGTTGTTACCGCACAAGCCTTTGTTATTTCTCACTGCTCCAAATGGAGCTTCATGAAATGCTTTGATGTTAGGAATTTGGCCCTCTAATTTATTATAGGAGATGTCCACAACTGTCAAACTTGTTAAGTAATCAAAGGCAGTTGGAATAGCACCTGACAATAAGTTATTAGAGAGGTTCAAAGTCTCCAATCTTTGCAACTGTCCAAAAGATTGGGGTATTCCTTCTGCTAATGAATTATAACTGAGATCAAGGCTTTCTAGCGATCTTAAATTTCCAACCTCTGAAGGAATGATATCTGATATTTTATTTTTACTGAGATTTAAGAACAACAATCTTGAGCATTCACCGAGTTGTTTGGAAATTGATCCAATTAGATTGTTTGCAGCCAAATTGAGACGCTCAAGAGCACCTAACATTCCAATTTCTGCTGGAATATCATTGGAAATATTATTATTGTTAATATAAAGTTCAAATAATTGTAATTTTCCCAATTCCTTTGGAATTTTCCCCACCAGCTGATTAGATGACAGATCAAGGCGATGTAATTTGGTTGCCTTACTGAGTTCAGATGAAATAATGCCGGAGATACTATTTTTGGAGATTTTCAAAGTTGATAAATTACGAAAATCTTCCCACTTCCACAAAAGCTCCCCATAGAATTTGTTTTCACTTAAATCTAAATAGTATAAGTGTGGATATGACCCAAAAACTTGAGAAATATTTCCAGAAAGTTGGTTTCTTTGAAGCTGGAGTCTTAACAAACTGCTACAATTTCTGAGGCTTTTTGGGATAGGACCTGAAAAATGGTTTCCTTGTGCGGAGAAATGTTGGAGTCTTCCACCGAGACATATGCCATCTGGTAGATGACCACTCAACTTATTTTCATGTATTCTCAACCCTTCCAATAGAGTAAAATTGTCCATATCTAGAGGAAGAGATCCCACAAATTGGTTGGAGCTAAGTTGCAGCGCCGATAGGTTTGTCAAGTTTGTTATAGAAGTTGGGATTGCACCGGTGAGATGATTATCTGACAATGTCAAGTGAACAATAGACCTCAACATTCCAATTTCATGTGGGATAGAGCCAGAAAGTTGGTTAGATTCGAGAAAAAGCGTTGATACTTCTGTCAAGTTTCCTATAGAAGTTAGGATTGCACCAGTGAGATGATTAGTTGACAAATCCAATTCAACAATAGACCTCAACATTCCAACTTCATGTGGTATGGAGCCAGAAAGTTTGTTAATATACAGATAAACCTTTGATACTTTTGTCAAGTTTCCTAAAGAAGTTGGGATTGCACCAATGAGATGATTATTTGACAAATCCAATTCAACAACAGACCTCAACATTCCAACTCCCTGTGGGATGGAGCCAGAAAGTTGGTTAATATTAAGATAGAGAAATGATAGTTTTGTCAAGTTTGCTATAGAAGAAGGGATAGAACTAGAAAGAAGACTGTTGGACAAATCGAGGTAAGTGATGGATCTAAAACTTCCAATTTCACGGGGAATGGAACCATAGATATTATTAGTGAACAAGTCAAGGACACTAAGTTTGGAAAGATTACCTATAGAAGTAGGGATAGAACTAGAAAGAAGATTGCTGGACAAATCAAGGTAAGTGATGGATCTCAAGTTTCCAACTTCATAAGGAATTGAACCAGAAAGTTGGTTGGACCAGAGATAAAGTTCTGATAACTTTGTCAAGTTTGTTATAGAAGCAGGGATAGCACCAGAAAGTAGATTGTTGGACAAATCAAGGTAAGTAATGGATCTCAAGTTTCCAATTTCATGGGGAATGGAACCAGAGATATTATTAGTGAACAAATCAAGGACACTGAGTTTGGAAAGAGTACCTATATGTGCGGGGATGGTTCCCTGGAGTGAGTTGGTGGTAAGGTTAAGGTAAACAAGATTGGGAAGCATAATAAAATCGAGATTTTGAAGAGTGCCTTTCAAACCAGAATCCGAAATCCTTATGGCAGAAACAGATTTATCCTTACGACAGTGAATACCAAACCAAAAACAAGGAGTAGAATTGGAAGCAGACCAAGAAGACAGGACAGATTGGCTATGAGTATCAAGACTGGCCTTCCATGTTAGAAGAGCATCAATCTCAGATTGAACAGCAGCAGTAGTGGAAGCAAAAGAAAATATAAGAATAATAATAGTAAGGGAGCAAAAGGAAGAAGACATCACTAAATTATAAGGGAGGTTTGTTTGGGTTTTTAGCTGATGTTTTTGAGATCGAAATGATAATAAGGTATTTATAGAACTGGGAGATGAAATGAATCAATGAGGAATAAGATACAAATTTGTTATTTAAGAAAAGTAATTCATTCCTACTTTTAATTATTTAGAAATAAAGTTTACTTAAATATGGTCGGCAGCGATGATTTTATCTTTTATATCTAATTAGTAAACGTTAATTTCACGTTGACTTGATTCTTTTATGCATGGCTTTGTCTCTTTGGATTCTTCCTTTTGTTCATTGTTTGATGGATTCATCTTTATCTAGAAATAGCCGTGAAAGCAAGTCCTTGCTCAA